>CAUYQU010029344.1:0-157904 GCA_963574635.1 Cheracebus regulus
TCTTCTCAGACCACATAGGCATCACATCATTGTCTAGTAAAGTTATTTTCATATATCCTTTGATTGCAGTTCCGGCTTTCCCATAGCTCGACTGCCTCCAACGGGAAACTGTGTCCGGGCTCAAGCTCACCATATGGCGAGACTCAATTCCGAGGGGTCTCACTTGGGAACGAACCCCACATTTTCTTCTCCTAGAAATCTCCTTATATCTCTCAGGAGATAAGAAACTTCTTGGTAAAGACATTTTGAGTACCATTGAACCCTCCAAGAGTATTGAGTATTACTGGGATTCTGATGATTATTCTTCCCAATTTTGTCTTTCTTCCTGCCACCTCTCTACCCTCTCAAGGGAAGTGAATGCTCTCTGTTCGTATGGTGGGAAAGGGCCTCCTTCACTCAACTTTCATAATACATTTATGAAGGGCAACACTGACCCAGTTGAAGTGTAAGGGTACCATTATAATAATATTTATGATTTAACTTTATAGTAAGTATTAAGAGAGAAACACAGACAAATAAAATCTGGTTACTAGTCTGAAGGAATTTACTTCTTGTTGTAGAAATAACACCTGTAATTGTGAGACAATCTTCAGGAGACAATTTGCCAACAAAATAAGTGGGAACATAGCCAATAGTTTCAGTTAAGCAGATGCCATAGGAGGTCCGAATAAGAGCAAGAGAGATCCAGGCACCAGGGGCTGGAGAAAATGACTGATTTTCAATCATGGGTGCCTTCCTAAAGATATCAATCCTGTAATGCCCAGAAAGTTCAGAGGTAGAGGGCAGGACCAAAGGCTTGAGAGTGGACAATGTGTAAGGGGGTAGGACCAAGCAGCCAGCAGAACAGGGCCCTATGGGCAGCCAAAGCCACTGTCTCCTGTGCCAGGAAAGGGCCCAGAGAGCATCTAAAGATAGCGCCCTGGCACAGAGTCAGGTGGCAAGAACGGGCAGCCTGGTACTCCTGTAACACATGCTAGAATTTCCTCTGAATATTTACACACTCAGCATCTTCCAGCCATCACCAGAGCCACATGGAAGAGGCAGGACAGAAAATCATTGCCATTTGTAGAAGAGGAAACCAAGGCTAGGGAAGACTCAATGGCCTTTGCATAGGGACATGAACAGGGAAGGAGAGAAGCAAGTCCGGAACACACTGGCACGCTCTCTGGCTGTGTGCCTGTGGAGCACGTACAGGAAAAACTCCTCTGAGACTCATGAGCATAGCATAGGTCCCACAGGGATGATTTGACCCAAATCTGGGACTAGAAGTATAGTCTAACTCCAGGCAAGGCGCGGGTAAGAGAGGACACTGGCTGTGTCTTTCTGAACATCTACCTGTAAAGGAGAGTGGAGAAGCCAAGGCTCCATGACCCCCTTCAAGTCGAAGGAGGGGAGGAGTCTCCCTTGCCTTGGGGAGGGAAGAGGGAGGAAGGGAAGGGGAATGCACAGGGAAGTCTGCTTTTAAGCCCATTAACGAGGAAGAGCCAAGAGCCAAGCATCCAAGTAACCTGACATCTCTTGCAGACAAAATATCTGAGGTATAAGAAGCGAATTTAATACGTGGAGGCTTGGGAGACAAGTGACTAATAGTGGAAAACAGCCCCAGTTTATTTAAAAAATAGGTCAGGCCCAACAAATCCGATAGATTCCCTCTCAAGCACTTACAATCCAGGAGACAGAGGCAGTGCTGTGTGGGTGCAATGCCATTTTGATCTGAAGCAGACATTGCTGTTGTACCACAAAGAGACAGCCAGGGCTGGCAGGAGGCGCCCGTGCAAAGCGCACAGCTGCAGAGGGCGGCCTTCACGTCGAGCCTCTCAGTGACCCTGGTCAGGACAGCGAGTCCCTGCCAGTGACCGGCCCAAGATCACAAAGCCTGAAGATGGCAGCACCCACACCCAATCCCAGCCCCTCAGCTGTTAGAGCTGAAGTGCTCTTTGTGGCCTTGGGTGCCCCTCTTCCAGGTGTCCTTGGCCCAGCTCTGGGAATCTCAGTGTCTCTGAAGCAGCACCAGGCTGCCATCTGAGGGCTATGACAGAGCTCAGGGCTTCAGAGAGGAAGAGGGAAGGCCTGAAGCTGTCCTCAGCACTGTCAGGACAGGGTTCCTAGGCACCGGCTGGGGAGCTTGTTAACATGCACAGGGTTGGGTCTGATCCCCACCCTGATTTCACTGGTCTGCGGTGGGCTGGAGATCCACCAGCGATGGCCCATATGGATTATAAAACAGAAACACTGCTCAAAATCAGAACCTAGATGGTTTCTCTCAGAACATGAATTTCTAGAGATGTTTATAGATCTCAGGAAAAAGTGTGGCACAGTCATAAATGTGGTAGTAGTAGATGCCCTGATTCCCTTTAGAAGATTCATTTTGGCTGGGCGCGGTGGCTCATGCCTGTAATCCCAGCACTTTGGGAGGCCGAGGCAGGCGGATGACGAGGTCAAGAGATCAAGACCATCCTGGCCAACATGGTGAAACTCCATCTCTCCTAAAAAAAATACAGAAATTAGTTGGGCGTGGTGGCATGCGCCTGTAGTCCCAGCTACTTGGGAGGCTGAGGCAGGAGAACTGCTCGAACCCAGGAGGCAGAGGTTGCAGTGAGCCGAGATCGTGCCACTGCACTCTGGCCTGGGACCTGGCGACAAAGCAAGACTCTGTCTCAAAACAAAACAAAAAAAAAGAGGTAGATTCATTTTATATAATGTATATACACTCTGACAAAATCATTTATTTTAGGATTTTAAAGACTTTAAAAGTATTGCAATTAAGAACTCTCTTTATGTAGTCCTGTAACTTTGGGAGGCCGAGGCAGGCAGATCACCTTAGGTCAGGAGTTGAAGACCACCATGTTGGAACATGGTGAAACCCCGTCTGTACTAAAAATACAAAAATTAGCCGAGCATGGTGGCGTGCACCTGCAATCCCAGCTACTCAGGAGGCTGAGACAGGAGAATCCCTTGAACCCAGGAGGTGGAGGTTGCAGTGAGCCAATGTTACACCACTGCCCTCCAGCCTGAGCGACAGGGCGAGACTCCGTCTCAAAAAAAGAAAAAAGATTCCGTGGAATACAATATGGAAAAGTGCTACTCTAGACCAGTGGTTTTCAAACTTTATAGTATATCAGAATCACCTTCTGGGTCCCATCCCAAAGTTTCTGATTCACTGGTTTCCACCCTGCAAGGCCTGGGTATGTGCATTTCTGACAAGCTCCCAGGTGATGCTGGTGGTCTGGAGACCACACTTGGAGAGCCACTGCCCTCTGTAAGCCCTGGCTCAGCCGAGGGTCCTGAGAGGCCTCCCAGAGCAGGAGGGTGGAAACTGAGAGCAGTGGACAGCAGGACCCAAGACAAGGGGCTTCCAGGAAACACGGTCTTGAAGGGGCTTGACTGTAAGGTAAGAAAACCCTGTGTAAGGATGGGCTCTGCCAAGATCCCAGAGTTAGAGTCAGATATACCATAAAACAGGGCGTTCCAAACAGGGTACAGTCGGCCCTCTGTGACAGGCATCAGTGGCTGGCCTTGCCCCAACATCCAGGCCTGGAAAAGGCGGATCTGGAGAGCATCTGTGCCTAAGAAGCCAAGTCCTGTGAAGGGCACGAGGCTGACTACTGAAGAATGAACCACAGCAAGCCGGGGAGCCCAGGAGGCCATGCGCAGAAGACACCACCATCTCGCAGGACTGGCAACACCTAGACCAAGCTTTTCCAACCTGCAGCCTGCCCGCGGCCGAGGGTGGCTTTGAACACAGCCCAACACAAATCCATAAACTTTCTTAAAATATTATGAGATTTTGTTTTGTTTTGTTTTGTTTTTTCAGCTCATCAGCAGTTGCTAGTGTATTTTATGGGTGGCCCAAGACAATTCTTCCAATGTGGCCTAGGGAAGGCAAAAGATTTTGACACTCCTCTTTACCCCCAGACTCTGGGCTGCCAGTCCCTAAGGGAAGAAGTAGCAAGCTGGAGCTACCCACCCTAGCACAGTACCTCTCTCTGAGGGTGCTGACTTCAACTTTGCCCCGATGATAAGACACAGGGGTGCAGGAGACTAGAGAGAAGGTGGACATAGTGCCACCTTGGCCAAAGGCAGGCAATAAAGCCGTCCATTTGCTTTCTTAGGTGATAGGAGGGGTCCCAATGCCCAGCAGAGCCCTAGCTTGTCTTTCTGCTGCCTGACATTTCACATAAGAATGTATTTTTATGCAAACCTCTGGTCCCTATCTAAAGGCAGGCAGATGGTGCTGGAAGCACTAACCCTTTGTGTGATTATCCACACAGGAGCCACAGCTTAGATCACAGCCTGGTGAGTAAACACGGGGTGAAGAGAGGTGTGGAGCGTATCTAAGGGCGACACTGGGCAGCGGGGCTAGCGTGAAGATGGGCAAGGAGGGAAGAAGCTGAAGGCGGTGGGCAAAAGAGGGTGAGGCCCACGCTGGAAACCTTCTGCCACCCCTGCGGTGTCCCCTCCGGCTGTGATCCTCTTTCTTCCCTCCATGGGCCCTTTAGGCCAGGCAGGTGGCTGCTGAGGACAGACGACTCAGGTTGAAAAAGCTCTCTTGACATTTGGAGAACAGAGCAGGATTTGGCTCCTCTAGTGGAGCCTCTTGTTCTCAGGAAAATCATTTTAAAGCTTGCGCTGGTGCCAGCAGGAGCCATTTATAGCCCAAAGGGCTTGGGTTAGCTTTGGCTGCCTGGTGCAGAGAACGCTGGCTTTTCTCTGCCCTCTGCAGCCTGCCTTTCCCCTTTAGATGTTCAGCACCTTCACTCTCCTTCCCTGAAGCCTCTTTTTCCTCTCCTCTATCACCTCTTTCCAATTTTCTTGGAGGTTCCAGTTCCAGATCCACCTCTGGATCTAGATTCCCTTAAGTGAGCCTGAACAAATTCCTTGCCTTCCATGGGCCTCAGCACCCTGACATCTGCACCCTGCAGCCTGACACTTATTGTCTGCCCTCTTTAAACACTGTGACCTCGGGGAGGTGCCTGTCTGTGCCTGCCTCCACCAAAGCACTCTCCTTTGTCAAGTCATTGCCTGTTAACTCTCTTTCTGCCCTCAAGACTGGGCTTCCTGCCTGGGCCAGCTGTGTTACCCATTTCTGAGCACAAGGCCTGGCTCCTGGCTCCTGGCAGTAGCTCAGTTAAGCTTGGTTGGGCCGAACTGAGCTAACCATGGCATCAATTTCAAGAGCACAGGCTTTGGCATAAGACAGATACTGGTTGACATATTGGCTGTGCTGCTTGCTATCTCTGGGCACTGGCAAATGCCTGCACTTTGTAAGCTTTAGTTTCCTCATTTGTAAATGTCAGTTACTACAAGGATTTCATGAGATGGTGTCTGTCTATAAAGTGCTTGGTGCGGTGTCTGGGGAACAGTGGTCTCTCAGTCAATGCTAGGTCTCATCACCATCATCATCATCTACCATCTACCCTCATTTTCAAGGGACGTGGGTTAGGTCAAACATGCTCCCCAGAATCCCCACCCCTGCTTGTGGAAATCTGACCCACCCTTCAAGGACTGGCTCGCAAGCTCGCATGCCCCTTCTTCAGGAAGCTGTCTTCCTCCTGTCTCCAGCTCTGCTGCTTCCACAACCCTCCATCTCTGCATTTAGTGGGACCAGGGCTTGTTCACCCTAGTAGAGTGGGTAGACTAAGACGACTGAGCTTTATTTGTTGGGGAGAAAAACTGCACTGAAGCTGCCCTGGGTAAGGCCAGTCTGGAGGCAGAACACTGAGTTGGGGGAGTCCTGATCAGCTGCTGGCATCGCGGGTGGAAGACAAATCATAAATATTGACAGTAGAGGGTGATTCTCAGCAGATCAAGGAGGCAGACAACATCAGGAGACCTCCAGCAATTAGCAGTGCCCTAGGCCTGGGCCCTTGGGTGAAGGTGGGGAAAGAGCAAGGCAGGGTGCTTTTCTCTGCACTGGGGCCCAAGAACCTGGTGAGACAAGGCCACAGATGATGGTGCAGAAAGAAGTACCAGAACTGACTCCAGGGCAGAGCAAGCAGGGCCAGACCTCACGGTGATGTGGGCACAATCACCCTGGAGGTGACTCGGGGCACTGGAATGTCCAGCAGGGAGGGAATTAGGCAGAGAGAGCAAATTGGAGCTGAGATAGCCGCAGCTGTGGGAAGACCAAGGTGCTGACGTTGAGCATCCAGCTGCCCATCCGAGTGTGATTCCAAATCCTTTTGCTGACCTCTCAGCCTAGGTATACAAGATTGGAGTTTGCAAGTCATCTTCACTCAGAGACTCTGCTTGCCTGGTGTGGCTCAGGGAGGAGTAAAGCCTTCTGACTTTACAGAAGAGACCACTGTCATTCCCCAAGAGCATCCGCTACGTTCCTCAAGTCTCAAGAGCCCTCAGTTATGGCTGAACAATCATCTATAGCTCATCTGAGATGCTTCAGGATTCCTATAACGGTTCCAATTTGCCTGTATGGGATCCATAGAATGCCCATATGTCTCTTGTTTCTTCCACTGGGCTGGCATGGTGCCTTGCTGTTGTAGAAGTTCAGTAGGTAGTTGTAGAATTAAAAGCATCACCCCATGTGGCTGAATGTTCAGGGATCACAGGCCACGCTGCTTCCCAACCACTCCCAGCCTCCAGGGAGAGGGCAAGCCTATCAGCCAATGGGCAGAGTGCCGGGCTGCGGACCAGGGTCTGGGCCAGTCTTTTCTTTGTCCCCATGACCTGTGGCTATTGAATTGAATGCCCCCAAATGCACGGATCCCTCTGCCTTCTGCATGGCACATGGCAGACACTTCATAAGCTGGCTGTTGGGGAAAGTCTCAGGGAGCCCCATGGAAAAGGAAGCCTTGGAATCAGAGTTGAATACAGCTCATGGGTGCTGGAGGCCCCTGTGGCCTTGACCCTGCACAGTGCCCAGACCAGTTAGGACTTTTTCCTTTCCTTAATATATTTAAATGGAGTCAATACTGGGATCAGCATCCTGCACAGAGCCTTCTTCATCCCTAGAGGTGAAGTGATCTGCACAGCTGCTTGAGCGCAGTGTCCTCCTTGGCGGCTGAGGTTGGGAGGGCCCCAGCCAGGCTGCATGGAGGTTGACTTTGTTTCGGAGCCCTTGATTGCACACTGGAGTGCAATGCTCAGGCCACACATCCTCAGAGAAAGGGCAGCCTGGAAGTGGCAGGGTGAGGACACATCCTCCTAGCTTCACTGTTTGCCTCCCTGTCCCCAAGCCTGTCTGCCTGGTCGCCTGGTGCCTACAAGGTCCTGGTAGGAGGTCCTGTCCTAGCTTCTCTCTCAGGCCCATCCTCTCTCCCCTCTGCCTTCCTTCCCTTGGAGTCTGTCTACCTGCACCCTTTCAGCAGTCACAGGAGGCTTCCCAATCCAAGTACCAGCCCCAGCTTCTCTCCAAAAGTCTGGGATTATACTTCTCTGTGTTTCTCCATATTGTTATTTTTTGCTATTGACAAAGCAGTACATGCCAACAGCATACATTTTAGAAAATATAAACACGCACAAGAAAGAAAAGAATGAACTTTTCACAACCCAAACCCCTACAGCAATCACCAACAATCCTGGCACCTTCTGAGTCCCCTCTTCACACACAGGCATGCACAGGCTTACATTTTTAAAAATGGACCCCACTGCCTATTCTTCTCCCACAACCAACAATTTGTCAAGATCATATTTTTGTGTCATCAAACACTCTTCCCAATACTTCTAATGGCTGCATAGTATTCTATTGTGTGGCTACACCACAGTTTAATGCTTTGCTTTGTGGAACATTTAAGTTGACTCTTATCTTTGTCACTAAGGACAGAGTTGTCATGAAATTCTTAACAGCTACATTGCTATGATTATCCATGATTCTCTCCTTAATATGAAGTCCATAAAACTTTAATTGCTGGGCTAACAGATTTGTGCTCTTTAGCACTTTAAATAAATTTTACCAAACTGCTTTCTAAAAGTCTTGACCTATTTTCATTCCCACTAGAAATGTGTGAAAGTACCTATTTCTCTGCAGCTCTTACATATGCAGCACTTTGGTAGTTTTGGTGGGAGAAGAGCTTACCTGGTATTTAAGAACCATAAGTTTTTAATTTGAATTTACCTGATTTCTAGAGAGGTTCAACGTTTTTGCTGCCCATTAACTTGCCATTTGTATTTCACACGTACTTGCCTCATGTGAATAGACTATCAAACCCTTTCCCCAATGTTACATTGTGGGTGTTCATCTATTTTTGTACTGGCTTATAAGAGCTCTCTACGTATTAAGGGTATTAACCTTTGTCTACCATATATGCTAAAATGTGCTTCTCAGTCAATCATTTGCCTTTTTACTTTGTTTATGGTATTTATTGTCTGGAACTGTGTTAATGCCTTCCTAGACATCTTTTCTTACATGACTCAACGACATTTCCAACTCTGCATATCCAAACTGAAATTCATTATTTCCCCCCACCCCAACCTGCTCTGCCTGCTGACTGGCTTATTTTTGTTAATGTCACCACCATTTCCCTAGTCACCCAGGCTTGAAATGTTGAAGTCATCTTTGATTCCAGCTCCTCTCTCTTCCCCTGTATGTTGTCAGTTGCCAAAGCCTATGGAGTTTATTTCTGCACTTTCTCTCGCAGGCAGCCCCTCGGACATTCCGGTAGTTCAGGATCTCATTATTTCTTGACTGGACTTTGAAAATAGCCCCCAAAGTTCATCCCTTGCCCCTCCTCCATTTTCTTCTTCTCCTTGGTCCCCCTTCCCCGCCCCGTGCTCTGCTACCACATTTATCTTCCTAAAGCAGAGCCCAAACACGGAAGTCACCAGTTCCCTGGTTACAAACCGCCAATAGCTCCCTGTTGTTTTTTGTGTTTAATTACAACCTCTCAGCCTGGACGTAATTTCCTTTCAACCGAATCTCTCACTGTCTCAGCCAAGCAGCTCCCAAACAAACTCACTGCTCTCCCGCCTCTTTGTTGCTCAAGCCATCCCTTCCTCCACCTGCCAAAATCCATTGAAAAAGCTCCCACCTGACCCCACCTCCTGCTATCCCGGGGCTTCCTGACTCTTTGCATTAAAGTGAATTCTCTTTCCTGTGAGCCTCCAGAACAATTTGCTTGAACTTCTCTTGTAGGACAAACCTTATTCCAGCATCCGTCAGAGGTACTAGGGGTCTTAGAATCTAGGAAACAGGGTCGTTAGAGGGCACAGTTCCCATACGTCTGTTTCTTCCATAGGACCTGTGTGGTGCCTGGCTGTTGTAGATATTCAGTAGGTAGTTGTGGAATTAAGAGGAAGACCCCATGTAGCTGAATGTTCAGCGATCACAGGCCACTGCCGTTTCCCACCCAATCCCAGACTCCTGGGAGTCTTAGCCTGTGGAGTCTCCAGAAGCACATGGGAAAGGGAGCCTTGGAACCAGAGTGGAATGACAGCTAAGGAGTGCTGGAGGCCCCTGCGACCGTGACTAGGCACAATGCCCAGACCAACTAGGACTTCTTCCTCTTCCTTAACGAATTTAAATGGAGTCAATATTGGGGTCAGCTTCACACACAGAGCCTGCTCCGGCTTTAGAGATGATTCTGCAGGCTGCACAGGAGTGTGCAATTGACACAGGCTATTTTTAGCCTCCCAGAGACCGTGACCAACATCGCAAGCTGAGGGTGGGTACACCTGCTGAATTCTAATGAGGCAGCCCCACTCGTCTCTGCCAGCCCGCCAGGGATCTCACCAACCTGAAATCTGATGTTGCTAAACTGGGAAGTGAGTTTATTTCCCAAGTGTGGTAGCCTAGATACACTGGGAAAATGGGACCATCCCACTCCTCGCAGCTCAGTCCCCTGCAGCCCTGGACACCGGACAGTCTGGGGGCTGTGCCGAATGATTCCAGGGAACAGATGAAATCATTTGGCTTTCTTGATCTTGCTGTGTCCTAGGTTCTCCCTGTTTCCCTTGCTAGAAAGGAAACAGTAAGTCTGAGCTGACCCAGCTCACTGACGAGAAAATCGAGACATAGAATAAGGACATGATTTATGTAACAGTAATAATGAGCACTTACTATGTGCCAGCCTGTTCTAACGTCTTTCCGTATGCTAACTCCTCCAAACTTTTGGATAGATTTTTTCAGGTAGGTTTTATTATGATGTGTGTTCTATAGAGGAGGAAAAGCTGAGGCACAGTGATGACAAACGATTTTCCAAGGTCACACAGCCAACAAGCGCTGGGTTTCAGTCAGGCAGTATGGCTCCAGGGTTTGTCCTTTCAGCCACTTTGCTATCTGCCTCCTAGTATCTATTTTTAATTTCACTAGAGCCAGGATAGGATCCAGGAGCCTGGGTTCCCAGCCCCAGAGGACTGACTGCTAGATCATACTCCTTTTTTGATTTTTCAAATTCTGCCCTGCTTTGAGGCCTTTACCATGCCTTGCACATCTGGGTGTTCTGCACTCCAGGGAGAGGAGGTCTCCTGGCAAAACTGCTTCTGTTGCAGCTTTGAGCTTCTGGGCTCCAATTGCTGCCCCTGGGTGCCAGAAGCTCTCTGGACCCTCATCTCCTTCTCCCTGCTCCCCCTAGCCTGTGGAGGACCAGGGAGCAGACGGTGATGGGCGGCAGCAGTGGGTGAAGAGCTGGGCTGGGCCTCAGGATCAGGGCACCCAGGAATAGCAGTAATTGGTCGTGTAGAGGCCATCAGTGTGGGTATCCACAGTGCTGAATCCAGGGTAGAACTGTGAATCAGAAACTAGGACTGGGAGCAAGACAGCAGGTGGGAGACTCCAGAACCTAAGACATCTGCACTGTGGGGACCAAATCCTCCTGGAGCTTGATGCTGCCCATTGAGTGGAGAGAAGCCCATGAGTTCACCTTCCTGAGGATGCAGGTGGGACTTCGTTTCATCTAGCAGATTTTACTATGTGCCTGGCCCTTTTCTAAGCACTTCAAAATACAAACTTATGTAATCCTCAGGACAACTCTAGGAGGCAGGGACCATTTTATTCCCATGTTAGAGATAAGGAAAATGAGGCATTGAGAAGTTCAGAAGTTTGCCTGAAGTTGTACAGCTGGGAAATGGCAGGGCTGGGATTCAGCTCTGGAATCTACACTCTTGGCCACCGTGCTGTGCTAAGCATCTTTCCTTTTATTGAATGCTTCCTGTTTGCCTGCAAAGGAAGATACTATTTCCCCATTTTACAGTGCACAAACTGAGGCCTGCATTTGCTCAGGTCACCCAACTAATAAGAGCTGAAAGTAGGTGAAATCCAGGTCTGTGTGGCTCCTCTGTGGCCTGCCATTCAGCAGATCATAGCCAAGAGCTCTGCTGCCAGGAGCTGGAAGGGCTCACCTACCTCCCTTTCAGGAAGGGCTGCTGTGGCTGCTTGAGGCCGGCCTCAGGGAGGGGGAAGGAAAGAGGACCACCAGCCCCCACAGGCAGAACCTCGTTGTCTCTCCTAACACCAGACCCCCTTCTCTTCCCCTCAGGTGAACAGCCCCCCCTCCCAGCCCCCTCAACCTGTCATTCCTGCTAAGCCCGTGCAATGCGTCCATCATGTGTCCACTCAACCCAGCTGCCCAGGACGGGGCAAGATGTCCAAGCTGCTGAACCCAGAGGAGATGACCTCAAGAGATTATTACTTCGACTCCTACGCCCACTTTGGGATTCACGAGGTAAAGTGTCCCGAGCAGGTGGCTAAGGGGGCAAGGTTGACTCTGCTGTTTTATTGTTTTCAGAGGCAACACAGTGTGTTCAACTCCTTGCCATGATAAAGCGAGTGTTCCCAGCATCCCTGAGTCTTCTGACCCTTTCTTCAACCTTGGGGTACCCTGTGAGAGGGGGGTCAGGCCAGACCTGGAGCAGGGGATCAGGCGAAAGTGTGTGTCTGTATGTTCCTCAGTCAGAGAGAGCACACAAGGTATTTAGGGTTGGTTTCTTTTACATTCCATTTCCTGGGTCTCTCCCCAGCCATAAACCCAGCTCATCCAGTGTGGAATGGATAGCACTGGTCTTTGCACCAGGAGCTCAAATGCTTGCAACCAGAGTCCTGAGGCAGCAAGGACCTTCCAGAGATCATGATGTCCATTCTCTAACCAATGAGCACCTCTAGGAGAAGAGCTGCAGGAAGCTTTCTTGGGAGCTTGGCCCAGGTCTGACACCCTGATTGAGTATCTGGAAATTCTTATGTCTAAATGCCAGTCTTACACCATAGCAGAGAAGACTAATGTTGGCTATGGAACAGAACAGAGCCTCCTAACACGAGACTTCCCGGCTATAGTGGGGGCCTAATTGTGGCCTTACTGTATAACTTTCATTATAATCTCCAGCAATTTCTTTAGCCACCCCAAATAAATAAGTAGCATTTACTGAGTGCTTGCTAAGTACCAACCACATTTCTAAGCACATTATACGTATCATTTCATTTAATTCTAATAAGAACTCTATGAAGAAAATATTTCCACAATCTTCTTACAGTGTAAACCAAATTGGGAAAAAAGTTTTCTTGCTATGCAAATCCATTTTCAGAACAAGTCTCAAAAATCTTCCTTCCTCGTACGCACTGCTGTGAACGCTTCCTATGTGGAAGTGATGACACTGCTGTTGCCAGAAGGGTGTTGAATAATTTAGTAATCATAGCCAGCTCTTTGGCTTGTTTGTTTTGTTTTACAGCTTACTATACACTGTGTTGTCCCAAGCATTTTATATTATTGGCTCATTTATTCTTCAGGTCAACCCAGTGGGGTTGGTGTTATCATCTGTCCCCGTTCTCCAGATGATTTTGGCCCTTACGAATCAGGTCAACTCTCAGTCAACTTTGCTGGCTTTTGTTTTGTTTTGTTTTTGGTGAAAGGCCACAAGCTAGTAGATGGCAAAGCTAGCAATTAAACCTTCACCTTTTGTTCCTAACCACCATGCCATACAGCACTTAAAACAAGTTTTCTTTCTTCCCATCTGGGAACTGTAAAAATTAAATTGCCATATTTGTTCCTGCTGGTTTTTCTGCAGCCCCACGTGGAGGTAGCGGGTGGGAGGAGGCCCCTCAGTTACTTCTAGACTGGCAGCTCAGCCTCATTTAATCCATGGAGGCTCAAGGTTTGGCTCCCTGAGAACTGCTCACTATGTAAAACCAGTAATCCTGGGTCTGCAGTGGAGGAGGACTGGGGCCTGTGTTCAGTCCAGAAGATCCTGGCCCAGGAGGGCCTGGACAGTTGAGCTTGTGGCTCTTGAGAGGTAAAATGCCATCTCAGGGCAGACAGGTGAACTCTTACCCCTCCCTTGACTCCGCTGTCCTTTGGGGTAGGAATTCATGGAGCCCTGTTCTTGGCCCGTGAGAGGCTCCAGAGGGTGGAGGAAAGAGCCTCTGCGAGTGCTCTATCCTCAAGACCTTGTCCCTAATTAAAGGTCATGTTCTCCATGTGACAAGTTCTAACAGGCCTGTGGCTTTGGGTACCCATTTCAGGACAGATTCTTGGGACAAGAGAGCAGCTCCAGGGACCCCAAAATGCTTCCTCTTGGACCTGGCCCCAACTAACGCATTAGAAACCAAACAACCATGAGGTGCACTCAAGCTGCGTCTGTAGGCTCCCCCCGTCCCCACTCGGAGCCTCCCTGATTGGCTTCCTGGACACCTCCCTCTGAGTTGCTAGGTTCTTGCTGGACCACGTCTTAGGCCTTTCGAGTGTGCTCCACTAGCCTATTCCTGATCTCTATCATTCCTTCAGGACTTGGTGTCCCCAGCCTGTTAGCCAGTGCTTGGCACATTGCCTGGATTGCAAAGGCTTGTTGACACAGCTCCTAATCCAGTCATTCAGGGGATGCTGGTCAGCACCATACCCAGTACCCAGGGAAGAAGACACCAAGTGTCACCAGATAAATACTAGACTAGGTTCCCTCAGTTGTGTGTATTGATAGAAAAGTCAAGCTTGTGCATGCAAATATATAAACATCATGCAGGCTGAGCTGGGGACTTAGAGTAAAAGACCTGTGAGTCATAGATAACGTTCCTGTCCTGGGAGAGTACTTAGCAGCCTTCTCATTGGGAAATAGTTCTGGACATCTAGCTTAACTCCCTCCTGCTGCTGCTATAGACCATCTCATAGGTCGTTTAATGCAGAAACAGCCAGGTAACCTTCGTTTCCCACTGAGGTCTCCTTTTACCTTGTTTTCAGCCTCCCAGATCATCTGCATGAAAGGAGGTGGGGGGGGGGCACATGGAAGAACTTTCAACACTGTTCTTCGCAGAGAGAAAGCCTGCTTGGTTCTTGTTATCAAGCACCAGGGATCTCTGTTCCATGGCAGACAGTGCATGGTGATGCCCTTGCCTCCTTGGCCTGGGCAAGACCCATATTTCTCCATCCATCCGGAGCCACGCTGGCCATTTGGCAGTCTTCTCCCCATCATTAATGAGACGCTCACACAGTGGGGAGCAGCACCGCTGGCCTGCTGATTAACAGCCATCAGTGAGTGTTGACAAAACACGATGTGGATGGATTGGGTTTGATGAGTCTGTAAGTACAAACAAGAAGTGCTGAGTACAGGGGACTGCTGGGGCTGGAGAGCACAGCAGGGGGTGACGCTGGACATTTCTGTTCTGATCGCATGGCTCCATTCAGAGACAACTCTGTTCCCAGTCTCCAGAGGGCAGGGGCTAGGGAGAGGAAGATGCTGGCCTTCCAATTCAGGCCTCTCTGAGAAGAATGGAATCTTGAACAATCTTAAATCTGAAGTGGAAACTGTGTGCTTCCTGAGGCCACCACCCAGGGAGGAGGGAGCAGGCTCCGTGACCCCCAGATCCCATCTGAAATCTCAGCACCTCTAACAGTTGGCACTGGGCTTGCTGCCTCAGCTGCGAGAAGAATCCTTGCCAATGTGGTTGTGCCTCCAGCACCCTGAGCCCTGGGTGCCAGTCCCACTGCCAGCCAGCTCCCTTCCTTTGACAATCTTGCTGCAGGTTCTGTTGAAATAGACTCTTCGGGGCCTCATTTCCCAGTAATTTGTCAATGTGCCGTCATGTACTTAATAGGCAGGAAAGCCGGCACACAAATATATCCACAGCTAGAGGCTGGGAGCTGTTTTCAATAGGGTGGCATATTCCTATCTGAAATGTCTTGGGAGTTCTTTGGGCTATTCTCCCAGGAATGTTTAAAGCAGGGGTAGAGGAAGGAGAGAGGGGACCCCTTCTTTTGGCAAGTTGGGTAGAGGAAGACTTGCTAAGTCACAATTTCTGTTCTTCCAGAACTTGTACCTTCTGACCTAACTCCTGGGGTCTGGGACTTTCAGGAAAGGAGAATTGGCCAAAAAAGTGACAAAGGCAATGAACTAAAGGGTGGGCACTGGTGGGGGGGGGCTCCCCATTAGCAAAAATAGGTTAGGTTTTGAAGGGAAGGCCAGGGTTAAAGAAAGACACACCCACAGAAAGAGTGCAGCTCGACAGAAAATGCAGGCTCTATGTCCAGCATAAAACCTACGGAAGTGGGGGGCCAGCCTAATGCCAGATCCCCCGATGCTTATAGGCTGGGGGTACTTACAGGTATGGGAGGGAGGGGTCTGGGCAGTATGGCTTGCTGCCTGGCAGGATATTGATAAGTTATTTCCGTGATGAGGTGGTGCTGGCCCTTGTTCTGGTGGGATGTCATGTGGGGTTACTTGGACCTTTGACCAGCAAGATATAATAGGGATGTTTCTTTTTTTTCTTTCTTTCTTTCTTTTTTTTGAAATGGAGTGTTGCTCTGTTGCTCAGGCTGGAGTGCAGTGGCATGATCTCGGGTCACTACAACCTTCACCTCTGGGTTCTAGCAATTCTCCTGCCTCAACCTCCCAAGTAGCTGGAATTACAGGTGCCGGCCACTGTGCCCGGCTAATTCTTGCATTTTTAGTAGAGATGGGGTTCCACCATATTGGCCAGGCTGGTCTCAAACTCCTGACCTTGTGATACACCCACCTCGGCCTCCCAAAGTGCTGAGATTACAGGCGTGAGCCACCGCGCCCAGCCAGGGATGTTTCTTTAGTTGGCCCTTTGTCTGCCTTGTGGTCAAGTGGTTAGACAGGTACTTCTCATGGCCTGAATCCCCGTGAAATGTTTCGCTTTGACGAAGGTCTGCAAAATAGCTGGGAGCTTACAAAATGGTGCAGTGTGGACTAGCAGGTTCTCCGGAGGTACTCAGCCAATCCACTTCCATCCACTAAAGGCAGTTTAGACTTTTAACTGTGGTTATGATTGAAACAGTTTTGCAGCTTTTGTTGTTATTTCACTTCCCTTCCCTGTTCACCTCAGCTATTTCCTTGCATGGATGAAGAAAAGGGTTGTAGTTATCACAAAGAGCCAGAGCTAGTATATTTTGTGAAACTTACTACACTTATGTAATCACCATAACAAACCCTACAAAGTAGGTGATGTTATGACTCCCCATTTCCAGATGAGGAAATTGAGGCACAGACGGCTGAAAGCTGATCTGGGTCAGAGAGCTTACAAGCAGTGGAGGTATGATCTGAATGCGGGAATTTGGGATTTGAATGCTCTAGAGTCTGTATGTTTAACCACTGTGCTGTACGGTTTTCCTGCTTACTGAGCATCTGCTATACACCATGCCCCATGTCTGGTTCTGGGTAAACCATCTATCTTGTCTTTGGTCCAAGATCTCCTAAAGGGAAAGGCTACAGCTCACCTTCAAAGTATTTAAAGCCAAATTGAACTCAACACAACCAGTCCGCACACCTTATTCAACTTCTAATCAGATCAAAGATACCAGCCCAGGGATAGCACAGGAAGTGATGGCTGGGCTTCAGAATGGTGCATGCCTCCTTTTCACCTTCAGTCTCCACCAGAATTTCCTCTGTGACTCACTCTAACTGGAAACGTAAGAGAAAGAGAATTTGGGAAATGCAGCATCACCTGGCCAAGACGACACGTTGCAAAGCCTCCCAACGTGGTGCACAGAACTCCAGAAAACATGAAGCCAAACCTACAGAACTAAAAGAATGAAAAGACAAATCCCCAGTCATAGTTAAATATTTTAACACTTCTCTCTTGGTAAGTGATCAGACACAGGCACAAAAAATCAGTAAGAATACAGAAAATTTGAATAATACAATCAAACAGCACGGGCTAATTGACATTTTTAGGACATTTCATCTTCAAACTACAGAAGACATGTTCTTTTCAAGTGCACGTGGGAACATTCACTAAGATAGATCCTATGCTAGGTTACAAAACAAAGATTAAAACCATGCAAAGTATGTTTTTTGATCACAATGAATTGAATTAGAAACTGAAAGCAATAAATTATCCAGAAAATCTCCAAATAATTGCAAAGTAGGCAGCACTCTGCTAAATAGACCATGGGTCAGAGGAGAGATCACAGAAAGAAAGAGAAACTATCCCAAACTAAATGATAGTGGAAATACAACATATTCAAATTTGGGGAAGGAAATTCAAGCAATATTTAGAGGGAAAATTTATAGCTTCAAATGCTTGCGGAAAAAAAGGAATAAAATCAATGATCGAAACATCTACCTTAGGAAGCTAGAGAAGAACAAATAAGACCCAAGTAAGGTGAAGAAAGGAAATAATTAAGATGAAAACATAAGTCAATGAAATAGAAACCAAACAGTAGAGAAAACCAACAAAGCCAAAAGTTGCTTTGTGAAATGGTTAATTAAATTGATAATATCTGGCTAGACTAACCAAGAAAAAAAGAGAAAACACAAATTATCATATCATAAATGAAGGCAAGAACGTTGTGATGATCATGCAGATACTCAACAGGCAATGGGAGAATATGATGACATGTCATGCTGATAAATTTGACATTGTACATAAAAAATGGATACATGCCTTAAATAAATACCTTGTCAAAATTGACATAAAATGCATCAAAAACTAAAATAGCCCTTTACTAATTAGAGAAATTGAATTAATATAAAACTCCCCATAAAAGAACTCCAGGCATATATGGTTTTACTGGTGAATTATAATAAACATTTAAGGAAGAAATGTACTTAACACAAACTTTTGCAGAAAATATATGAGCAGAGAACATTTCCTAACTTATGTGATGAGCCCTGTATAACTTTGATTACCAGAGAAAAGGTAAGACAAAGTTACAGATCAATGTTCCTCATAATTATGAATATGCAGCAAACTGTTAGCAAATAAAACCCAGCAATATTTTAAAAGGCTAATACATCATGACAAAGTGTTCATTTAACATTAAAAACCAATCAGTGAGGTTCAACCCGTTAACAAAATAAAAAGAAAAGTCATATACCATCTCAATAAATGAAAAACCATGTGACGAAATTAAATACCAATTCATGATAAAATCTCTTACCAAGTTAAAAATAGAAGGGAACTTCTTCAGTCTGATGAAAGACATTTATAGAAAGCCTAGATTATACTTAATGGGTATATTATTGGAACAAAGGAAGGATGTCTGTCCTCTATAATTCTATTCAACATTTTACTGGCAGTCTTTGCCAGTGCAATAAAGCAAGAGGAAAGAACCAAAAAATAAAAGGCATACAGATAGGAAAAAAAGAAGAAAAATTGTCTTTATTCACAAGTGACAAGATTTTTTACATAGAAAAATAAAGAAATCTAAAAAAAAGAAAAAACCTATTAGAATTAATATGTGAAGTGAGCAAGTCTGCAAAATACAAGGTCATATATACACCAACACTTTGGAAAATGAAAAGTTTTAAACACCATATACAGTACCACAAAACAAAATAATTGAATGGGGCCATGTGTGGTGGCTCACACTTTTAATCCCAGCACATTAGGAGGCCAAGGTGGGCAGATTGCTTGAGCCCAAGGGTTCAAGATCAGCTTGGGCAACATGGTAAAACACCGTCTCTACCCCAAAAATACAAAAATTAGCCAGTCTCATAAACCTGTCTTAAAATAAACAAAAAAATAAATTTTTTAAAAAAACTAAATAAGATAAAATAGTTGAATGGAAATGTAAGATCTTTACACAGAAATCTATACACTATTCCAGAGATAAATAAAAGATCTACATAAATGGAGAGCTGTGATGTTCTTGGATTATAAAACTCAAAATTGCTAAGATGTCAGTTGTCCCCAAATTGATCTATAGATTTAATACAATTCTGATAGATGTCAAGAGGCACTTCTGTATGAATTAATAAGGTAATTCTCAAATTTACATGTACATGCAAAGGGTCTAGAAAAACCAAAATAATCTTGTTAAAGAACTACATTGGAAGACTTTCATTACTTCTTTTCAAAGTTAATATAAAGGTGCAGTAATCAAGTCGGTGTTGACGTTGTATATCAGTGGACTAGATCAGAGAGGCCACACATGTAGAGTCAATTGATTTTTGGTAAAGGTGACAAGGTAATTAATGGAGAAAATGGTGCTTGGACCATTTATTTGCAAGAAAAAAATGAGCTCACATCCCTAACTTGCACTATACACAAAAATTAATTTGACATGTAAAAGCCACAGCTATAAAGCCTCTAGAAAAAAACAAAGGAGAGTGTCTTTGTGACTTGGGGTACACAAAGATCAGACAGGGCACAAAAAGCACAATCATAAAGGAAAAAAATGGAAAAACTGATCTTTATCAAAATTAAAAACTACTTTTCAAAAGACAACATTAAGAAAATGATAAGGCAAATCACAGATTGGGAGAAGACATTTGCAATATATATGCAGTATATCTGATGAAGGACTGGCTTCCAGAATGTATAAACCCCTGCAATTCAGTAAGAACAGACAAACAGCTCAAGACAAAAATGGACAGAAGACTTGAATCCGCACTTCACAAAAGATGATATATATAAATAACCAATAAGTGCATGAAAAAATTATCTACTTCAGTAATCATTAGGGAAATGCAATTAAAACTACAGTGAGACACCAGTTCGTATCCACAAGAATGGCTAAACTAAAAAGATGGGTAATGCGAAGTTGCCGGGCCGTGAAGCACCTTGAACTCTCTCACATTGCTGGTGGGAGTGTAAAATGGTACAACTAGTTTGGAAAACTCTTTGGCAATTTCTTACGAAGTTAAACATGTACCTACCCTAAGACCCAGCAAACTTATTTTCAGGTATCTACCCAAGGGAAATGAAAACATATCCTTTGCTATTATGAATAAATAGCAAAAAACTGGAAACAATCCTAATATCCCACAAACAAGTGAATGGATAAATACATTGTGTTATGTTCATAGGATGGAATACCATTCGATAACAACAACAAAAGAACAAACCTTGGATATGTGTAATAACATACATGAATCTCAAAAACTTTATGTTGCACAATTTATATAAAGTTCTAAAACAGGCAGAAGGAAGCTTTGTGATAGAAATCAGATCATATGTCATCTTGAGAGAGGCTGAAGATTGACTATATAAGGGCATGAAGGACTTTCTGGGGTGATAGAAATGTTCTATATTTTGGTTATGATGGTGGTTACACAGGTGTACATTTGTCAAAGCCCTTTTACTGAACCAGAAGCTTAAAACCTGGGCTTTTGTTGTATGCAAATTATGGTTCAATAGAGTTGATTTCTAAAAAAAATCACGTCTGATGATGAATTAGTTAAAAGAGTTTGCTGATACCTTGAATAGCCAAAGATCTCTATCTCACCACCATACACAGAGTTAACATGTTCTCTTTGGGTCAGAGTACATTGTAACAAGTAATCTTGTTTCTCTCTTACTGCAAAGCCCATATGCTGGACAGAGGAATGCCTTCTAGTCTTAAAAAAAAAAAGAGCAAACAAAACAAAAAATACATCCACAAAAGCCTCTTTAAATAACTTGTTCAATGACTGTTCTCTCACCATGACAGAAAGTTCTGCTTTGGGTATAACTTAAATCTCATATGCTGTGTTGTACTAATCCTTCCTTTGATCCTTTAATAAATCGGAGCTTTCCCAGGTCTGGACATGAGTTTCTCTTCTGATGGTGCATAGCTATCTTTCTGGGTAGAGTTTTAAGGCAGAGGAAGTTTGAAATGATGATGGTAGCGCCTGGCCCAGCTGCCCCACTGCTGTGCTCTGCGGCTCTGCCTGATGATATCATTGAGTCTCCTGAAGGGTCACCTGGGGTGGTGTGTACAAGGTACTCCCAGGTACATTGAATTCACTGATGTCGTTTCTTTTCCCTCCACCACAGGAAATGCTGAAGGACGAGGTGCGGACGCTCACTTACCGGAACTCCATGTACCACAACAAGCATGTGTTCAAGGACAAAGTGGTACTGGATGTGGGAAGTGGTACTGGGATCCTTTCCATGTTCGCTGCTAAGGCAGGGGCCAAGAAGGTGTTTGGGGTGAGCACGCCACTTCCTCCCATACGCTGGCTTCCACAGAGCCGGCCCCTTGCCCTCTGCCTCCACCCACCCTCCTAG
The DNA here is from genome assembly GCA_963574635.1 of Cheracebus regulus. Lineage (NCBI taxonomy): Eukaryota > Metazoa > Chordata > Mammalia > Primates > Pitheciidae > Cheracebus > Cheracebus regulus. The sequence continues at coordinate 21,326 of CAUYQU010029344.1, forward strand.
AAGTACAAAATCTGATTCATCTCTTTTGCTGGGGTCACACCTTTGAGGAGTAGAAGAAATCAGGTGTGACTCTCAGGAAGTGAGGCAGGCTGCTTGTCCCTATGCATGGCTCCTGGATCCTTGTGACTGCTGACATTTGCGGAATAATTTTGGCTTTCCTGAGCCATCCAATGTCATCGTGATCTTTCGATGCTTAGCCCCAAGGTCAGCTTCAGAGGCAGTGCAGGTGGTTATGCGGGGGAGCTCTGGTTAGAATTTCTGCATTTCCATTCACTAAGCATGTGACCTTGGACTATTCACTTCCCTGTACTCCACTTTCTCCATCTGTAAAATGCGCATAATAGCAGTCCCTTGCACATAGGGTGATTGTGAGGATTAAATGAGTTTAATACATGTAAAGTGCTTAAAATAGTGCCCAGCGTATGGCAAATGCTCAGCATCTATTATTACAGTTGAGATAGGCCCCTAGAGATAATGGGAAAAGCTCCTTCCCGTTTTCTTTAAAGGGCAAGTCGGTCAACTGAAATTCTGTTGTTTTGTCTGCGGCAGTGTTTTCATGGTAGATGTGGGGTCTGACCCTCTGGGAAGCCTCCCAGCTGTCCCTCGGCTCTCCTAAGGCAGCTTTGCATAGCCTGATGACAGAGGGCCTGGGAGGGTCCAGAGCTGGAAAGAAACTAAAAAAGAAGAGCTGTGAGCTGCAGGCTGACATTTGAAAAATGCAGTGGGCCCAGGGCTAGAGCACGAGTATTCATCTTGGTCAAAATGAAAGGCAAACCACAATGAGATTCCCAGCCTGCATGTGAGCCAGCCCAACTGCAGAGGCCCTGGTGACCTGAGCAGCATGCAGCGGGTCTTTGCTCCCATGCATTTGGCTGGGCCATCCCATAGCCAGCCCTGGGGAACCACCCTGCAGCTGACTCTCAGGTCAACTATATACCCCTAGATCCCCTGACCACCCTCTGCCTCCAGAGGCCTGCCCCTAAGTCACCCAGCAGGACAGTGTTCTTCCTCCAAGTATGGCTTGGAAAATCCTTGAGCTGTGGCTGCCATGGGTCTTCTGGAAGCCTGGGCTGCCCTCAGGCTGCCTCAGGTGTAGATTTGATCTGGAAAAGCTGTGATGTTCTCAGTTGAGGCACTCGCTGAGGGCAGGAACCCACCCCGATGCCCAAGGGCAGGTCATGTCATCATCACTGGTATGACTGTTGGTTCTCCAGGGTGGGGACCTCGGGCGAGGGACAGACAACTCTTAGTGAGTTCACAGAGCATCAGAGCTGGACTTGAGGCCTCTGGTGACCCCACATGCTTTCTCTCCCAGCACGGAGGCCTGGTCTCAGCACTGGCCTTGGTGGGGGACAGGGCTGAGCATGGTGTCCCTGGCACCTGAGTCATCCGGGGGCTCCAGCCAAGGAGCTGTCAGGAGGAGGCTCCCACTTGGTGCCTTCCAGCTGCAGTGACTTGGCGAGATCTGTCTGCCTCCCGCCCTTCTCTCTAACAGCTCTTTTATAAATGGCTCCTCCACATTTAGCTGGGCTCCTTTCCGGATGGCTCATTTCACAGTTTCTCCTGTTCCAGACCCCCTTCCACCCACTGCTGTCCTCCAGTGGGGAGATGAGATGGCAGGAGAGAGAGACAGAGAGAGGAGAGGAAGGCCATCATCCCAGACAGAGTGGAGACAGGCACAGAGAAAGAGACATGTGATAAGAGCAACAGAGAGGAGACAGAGAGAAAAAGATGCAGAGAAACGCTAGAGAAATTGGGGAGGGGTCTGAAAAAGCAGAAAGAAGACAAAGTAGAAAGCACAAAAGAAAAGAATTGGCAGAGATGAGCAGATCACATGAGGTCAGGAGTTCAAGACCAGCCTGGCCAACATGGTGAAACCTTGTGTCTACTAAAAATACAAAAATTAGCTGAGCATGGTGGCAGGCACCTGTAATCCCAGCTACTCGGGAGGCTGAGGCAGGAGACTTGCTTGAACCCAGAAGGCGGAGGTTGTAGTGAGCCAAGATCACACCATTGCACTCCAGCCTGGGCAACAGAGATTCCATCTCAAAAAAAAAAAAAAAAAGAATCAGGAAAGTGAAGAGAGGCGGTAAAGAGAGAGGAGAGAAGAAACGGAACAGGAGAAGACGAGGAGGGAAGGACATCACCCTGCCCTCTGAGCAGTGAACAAGCTCCGGCTGAGTTCACCCTCACAACACCCATGTGCACTGGGGGCTTTGAATTCTCTCGGGAGATCACTGAGTTGCAGTTAGGAAGGGCAGTAGCCAGACATGAATCGGGGCTGCCGGTTCCAGGTCTCATGCTCCTCATCACTCAATGCAGTCACCTCTTGCAGATCAGATGATGACATGGCCAGAGAGGGAGAAACAGAGGAGGGAATCACAGCCCCACAGACAGTGCGACCTGAAGGCCAGGGACCTGGCAGCCCAGGGAAGGGCTGGTTCTCCTGGGACCTGCACCCTGGCTGGAGTCTGCTTCCTTGGATGCAGCTCTAACCGAGTGACCCCTTCTAACCCCGTAGGTGCCCTCTCCCTTCCTCAAGGCGTGGCCAGAGGCGTCAGAAACTCCCTCAGTGCCCCTTTGCGAGTGCTTCTCAAGGGAATGGTCCCTGCCCGAGGCCCGGGGGTAGTCTGAGGGGCCCCCAGGTGTGGAGGTGAGTAGAGCTCAGAGCCTTAGTACGGGCCAGCCTCTGTAAGAGGGCAGGCCCTGGAGGTGAGGACGGCTCTCGGCAGCTGCCCCTCCATGTCCAGCACCCCTGGCCATGTGCCCAAGACTCTAACCCCGGGCTGGAGCGTGGCTTCCAACCATCCCCACGAGGGCCTCCTCTCAGGGAAGGTCCACTCATCTCTCAAGCACCTAGGCCCTTTGCTTAGGAGGTCTGGAGAGTCTGGAAAGACGTCCAGATTAAAAGGAATAAATTATTTCAAAGATGGAGCAGCAAAAGCTAATGCGGGGGATGGGAGGAGAGGAGAAAGATCTTAAACCAGCCCTGAGGTCCTGATCCGGCTTTTTCCGGATGGTCCGGTCCTGGCACGTGACTCATTTACCCTGGAAGGGCTGGACTGTGGAGGATCATGTTGAGGGAGGCTCGAAACTCTGGCTTGCCTCTGCCTTCCCATGTCCTCCCCGGGGGGACCGTGGCTGTGCTGCCTCCTGCCATTCTCTGCTGGCCAGGAACATGAGGTCTGCCAGCCCCTTTTGAGTCTCCAGCACGGAGATCAATCCCTCCATCACGGGTGGCAGCTGGATATGCCTTTTCACAAAGGCAACTCAATGTTATGGAAGGCCACTGGCCTTGAGGTGGGAGGGCTGGGTTTTGATTTTCAATCTGCCACAAAGTCATGATGCGACCATGGGCAAGTCACCGCCCCTGTCTGGGCCTCAGCGTCTCCATCCATTGAACCAGTGTGGGTCTTGCTGTGATTTTTATTTTTTTTTTTGACGCCTTGCTCCTTTGTCCTGTGCCCTTTCCAGATCGAATGCTCCAGTATTTCTGACTACTCAGAGAAGATCATTAAGGCCAACCACTTGGACAACAGTAAGACATACCTCTGAGTGTTTTCTCCTGGATGGAGGGGGTGGGAAGCTCACACTTTCTTGTTTGAATGGCATAGCCCAAGGAGCACAGAGCACTGGATGTGGGGAGGTGGCACCAAGCTGAGGCCCTGCCAGCAGGGCTGTGGCCATGGGTGCTGCTGTTCCCACCCTCGGCAGGCCAGCTAAGGGCCACAGCCGTCTCCTCTCAGCTTTGGCATGCCCTGCTTATGGCTAAATCCTGAGTTGCCATACTCTTTGCTGGGTCCCAGCTGTGGGCAACCTGTTGAGTTCTGCAAAATGGCCACATTCCTCCTCCTCCTCCTTTTCCTCCTCTTCCCCCTCCACGAGCCCCAGCCCAATCTTTCCCTGCCACCTGCCCAAGGGCATCCTGACAGACCCCAGGATGCGATCCTCCACTGCCCACAAGCCCTGTTACTGCTGGGCTCTTTTGGCAATGAGGCTGCTCTTGAGAGTGGGCCTTTCTTCAGCTGGAGCCTGATTCTAGAGAGGAGGGTCCCTTCCCTTCCTCTCCATCCCCCACCTTTCCCATGGACTGTGACTTTTCCCAGCCCCTCCTCTCTGGAGCCCATCTTGGAAACAGACCCGCAAGGGTACGTGATCAGGAGATGTCCTTGGAGCTTGCAACTGACAGCAGGATTTAGATGCAGTCCCCAGCCCTGCTGGGGTGAACGTCAGAAAGGCAGGCAGGGCAGCAGCCCCCTGTAGGCATCCTGTCCTACTGCGCCGGGGGCTGCAGCGAGGCCAGGAGAGGAATGGTAACCAGTAAGCTGCAATACAAAGAGTGAGCTGGAGCCAGACAGGGTTGGCAGGAGCAGTGGGACAGAGGCCGCCTGCAGCAGAGGGCTGCAAAGGGTCAGCTCCGAAAGACAGAGCTTCCTGCAGAGTTCCGAAAGGTGGGAAGCTGGAGCTGAGAAGGAAGGATGTTCCCTTGAGGAGTCTGGGGCAGGGGGAAAAAGAGGCCAGGTTGGGAAGGAGTCTGGTTTCAGTGTCCCTCCTGAGGAAGCCTGGGCAGGGAGGTCTGGCAGTTGGGCTTTGTTGAATCCGTGGCACTAAGGAGTCAGCTCAGCCTCCCCTCTCTGTGTGTGCGACCCTCTGCTCTATGGATGCAGCCCTTGCTGTGCTCCCTGCTAACCTTCCAAAACTCCTCTGCCCTCCTAGAGGGTGCCTGCTGCCCTGTAGTCCCTCTGGGTCTGACCTGAGTACCCACACCCAGGTGGTACTTGTCTGTACACACCACTACAAACCTGTGTCCATGTGGCTTCAGCCCTGCCACCTGTCCTGCCTGCCGCTTGACCCACTTGCTGCAGATTCTTTGAAAGGGCAGGAGCATTATTGACTCAACAACATTCTCTACAAGCCACCATGAGCCAGGCTCTGGGGACAGAGCAGGGAACAAGACAGGTAAAGTCCCTGACCTCATAGAAGTCACATTCCGTTTTGGGGGCAGGGGTTACATATAATAAAGAAGCAGACACTCAAAGAAAAATGCCAGGTGTGATAGATGCTTTGCAGATCACAAAGCCAGCTGACAGGATAGAGAAAGACCCCGTGGCTGCATTAGGTTAGCTGCTCTCTGAGGAGGTCACAGTGAAGCTCAAATCCGAATGACAGGAAGGAGCCGGGCTGACGAAGGTCAGGGTAAGAGAATCTCAGACAGAAGTTACAGACAGTACAAAGTCCTCTGGGATGGATCGAGCTTGGCACACCCCAGAAACACAAAGAAGGCCATGCAGTCAGAGCACAGAGAGCACGGGGGTCAGAGAGGGAGGAGGGGACCAGATCACGTAGGATTTGTAACCAGGAAAACAAGGCTAGTTTTATTCTCTGCGTGCTGCAGTCTTCTGGAAGATTTCAAGCAAGGGACATGGCTTCTCTATGGAGGATGGGTTGGAATAGGTTGCAGGCATGAACAACACACAGGAAGGAGCTATTGCAGCGCTCCAGTGAGAGGGGCTGCAGCGGGGACTGGGGCGGCAGTGGAGACGGACAGAAGTGACCACTGTGGGATATGCTTGGAGATAGAGGCATGAGGACCTGAGGTTGGAGTGAGTGTAGGGATGAGAAAAAAGAGAGAAGCGAGGAATTTGTTTTTGACTTGGGCAACTGGGCAGGTGGTGGTTGGCTGGAGGCGAAGTATTCATGTGGGTGGCAGGAGTGAGGAGGAAATCAAGAGCTTCTTTTTGCACGTGTTAGGTTTGCGATGCCCATTGGGCATCCAGTTAGATGCGCTGAGTCAGACTTGGATATGCGAGTCTAGAATTTCAGGAAGAGCCAGACCAGGAGACCCTCACTTGGGAGTCATCAACCTACAGGTGTTATTTAAAGCTACAGGTTGGATAATGTCACTTAGGGATGGTGTGTGGCTAGAAGAAGGAAATGGGCCAAAGATAGGGCTCTAGGGCCCTGCACTGCAGCATTCGGAGATCAAGCAAGAGAGATGGGCAGTAAAGAGGCAGAGAAGATGCAGTCAGTGAGGCTGAAGGGCATCCAGGGGAGAGGAGGACCATGAAGCCCGGGGAGGGGGCATGCCCAACTGTAGGGAATGTGGAGGGATCACCTCAGGTAAGAACAGGGAAGGGACCACCATTGACTCTGGCCACATGGAGGTTACCAGTGTTCTTAACAAGCATAGGCTCAAATGAGAGAGAAATTCAATTAGAGTAGGTTTGGGAAAGACTATGAGGCAAGGACCAGAAACAGTTCTTGCTGCGAAGGGAAAAGAAAAATGGACAGTAGCTGCAGAATAAGGTGGTGTCAAGGGAAGAAGTGTATTTTTTTTCCTTTTGTTAAAGAATAGGATATATGAAAATGTGTATGTGATTCAGTGGTGTAGTAGAGGAACACAGAAAAATTGCAGATGCAGGAAAAAGTAAATTCAGGAGCAAAGATCTTGAGAAGGTAGGGTGTGCGTGTGGTGTGGGGTGGCTCCAGAATACAGGTGGAGGGGTGACCTTTGCCCTGCCCAGGTGGAGGGGCGGCCTTTGCCCTGCCCAGGTGGAGGGGTGGCCTTTCCCCTGCCCAGGTGGACGGGCAGCCTTTGCCTTGCACAGCTGAAGAAGCAGCCTTTGCCTTGCAGAGAAGAAGCCTGTGCCTTAGGGTAGGGACAGTTCAACCATAGCAAGGTGGGGGAAAGTGGGGAGTGTGGGTCCAGATGGAGGTGCCGTGGTGGGAAGCCCCTGTTTTGCTGCTTTCATTTGCTCAGTGAAGAATGAGACAGTTGCTGGCCGAGAAGACAGAAGGTGAGGGAATGTGAGGCCTGGAATGCAAGGGAAGGAGGAAGGGCAGCAGACAGGCTGGGGGAGTGAGGACTGCCACCACATGTCTGATGCCTGTAGAGATATGTGGCCATAGAGGCGCAGTGTGTCCCGTCCTCGCTGCTGTGTGATCTTTCTCTTACCACATTCAGGAGCTTGGGTACCATTGGAGTGGAAGATTGCCTGGATCAGGCCTTTGCTGGGAGCACACGGCAGTTGGGGGCGGGGGAGAGCAAGCAGAAGTTGATGACAGTGATGGACTGTGGGATCTAAGCTGAGTCAGGAAGGAAGCCGGGAAGGGTGGCGGTGGTTGTAACAAAGGCTGGAGCAATGGGCGGGCAGCATCTGTAGTGGCCACAGGTGGAGCTGAGATCCTGAGGCCCAAGTGGGGAATGCTGCTCAGCCCCTCCGACCTCTGTCTTGGCGTCCAGCCTCTCTTGGCTCACCCAGCAGAGCCGGGTCTCTCCTCTGCCCTCCTCAGAGAAGTGCTTGACCCGGGCTCCCTATCTGCCTACTAAAGACAGAAAAAGAAAACTGCTTGGTTCTTTCTCTGGGAGGGAGACGCAGCCTGGCATCATTCTACGTGGACTGTGAAATAGGGCAAATGGTTTTCCCATTAACAGATGTGGAAACTGAGGCTAGAAGAGGCGGATGACTGAGCCTGGGCTCTCATCCTTGTGCCCTTTCCTAACGTGTGTTTGTGTGGATGCAGAAGCTCCAGGAGTGCTGCCGACCTTGAAAGTCTGTGAGAAGGGAGGCTGTGTGCAGGCACAGTGGGATCAGATGTCCTCTCAGGGGTCCTGAGTCTCATCCCTGAGCACCAAGGGGCTTCCAAACAATACCCAGACTCTTCCTTTGCCGCTGCACATGTTTCACCTGCACCATAATTCCTGAACTCTGACCCAGCCCCTGACTCTTCATCTCCCTCTCAGTGCCAGCCTACCCCTAGTAAGTGTCTGGGGCTCTAGAAACACAGTTCCCTGGGCTCCCTCCTCCTCAGGCTTGCAGGAGCTATTGCCCTGCAACCATTCACAACAGTGCATGGGGTGGGCTGGCAGGTGAGGTGGCTAACTCTAGCTGCGGCATCTCCAACCTGTTTGCCAGGAAAGGAACCGCACAGCCCCCTCATCATCCTGCTCTGCCTCACACCTTAGGGCTCTCCCTTTCCTCCCCTTCCTTCTCTTCTCCTTCTCCTCCCCTCTCCCTTCTTTATTTTAACCTTCGAAATACTCAATGTACAGAAAAGGTGTACATACAGCTGGGCTTTTTATGGAATCCTTTGTGAGCAGGTGGTTGATGCAATGCTCCATCATCCCTGAATACATTAACGTCCATTTCCAACCAATGAGGACATTTTCTGCAATCCACAGGCAACCGTCAAAGTCAGGAGATTAACACATCATCACTACTTAATGTTCAGATCCTCTTTGTGTTTTGTCAATTGCCTCAATAACATTTGTAGCAAAAGGATTCGTTCACAATCACATGTTGCATTTAGTTGTAATGACTGGTTCCCTTCAAGCTGGCCTAGTGGACTTTCCTTGACTTTCATGGTCTGGACACACTGGAAGATCCCAGGCCGGTGTTTTGTAGGGTGTCCCTCAGTTTGGGATTGTGCAATGCTTCCTCATGATTGGATTCAGGTTCCGCATCTTGGGTAGACACATCACAGAGAGGATGCTGTGTTCTCATTGCATGCAATTTCAGCTTGTCTCATTACTGATAGCATCACTTAGGCCACTTGGGGAAGGCAGTGTCTGCCAGCCTTCACCATGGGAAAGCTGCTCTTTTCCCTTTGTAATTAGTAAGATTTTCTGTGGGAGGTACTTTGAAACCATGTAAATATTTCATTCCTCATCAAACTAACATGTATCTGTCTGTCTCTCTCTCTCTGTGTCTATTGGTCTGTCTGTCTACCTGCCTGCCTCCCTACCTTATCTATCTATCCATCCATCTATCTATCATCTATCTAATCTATTTATATCTATCTAATCTATCTACCTGTCTATCTATCCTATCTAATCTATCTAATCTAGCTATCTATCTAGCTTTCTACTGTCCATCCAGCCAGCCAGCCATTTATCCATCTACTCATATGTCTATTAATTCTTTTCACTCTAGATTCCTATTTTATTTGATAGGTTACAGCTGTTATCACTACTTGCTTCGATACTGAAATTGTCCCTGATTTGGTCACTGATGCCCTTCCAGCTAGCTTCTGTGTCCTTTGAAATGCCTCTGTCCCTTTTCCCAAGCCTTCTTACTTTCCGGCACAAGACGTTGCAGGCTCATCTTGTGCCTCCACGCCTCTGATCTGGAATCAGTCATTTCTCCCTGATTCCAATTAGTGGACAACAGCAGTTAGAAAATAAGGTCAGGGCTAGACGCTCATTAATTTTAGAGTGTCGATGCTCCCAGGCTGTTTCACTGGGGAGAGCTGGGGAGTGTGTGTCTCTGTGTCAGTGCATACATTTACACAATCTTTATTCCTGTATCTATCTATATGTATTGTCAGGTAGGAGCTCACATGATACTCCAGTGTTAACCAATACCATGGAATTTTCTCTCATTTCCTCCCTTTCCGTATTTCTACCTCTTTTCTCTGAAAAACCAGACTCCCATTTTTGGTGATATGTTTGCTTACTACTCATTTATAATATGTTTACATACCCCTGGATGTTATCAGTCTCCCATTGTCACCACCTCCTGCCCCAGGCAGATGTCTGTCGCCCCGTGCTGGGCTCTGCCACCCTCACTGGGCAGCATCCCGAATGGGCACCCTCCTCTGCCTGAGCCGGGCTGCCATGGTCCATGCTGACCCATTGTGGCATCCACACACCCACCCTTCCCTGGGTTTGCTGTGCCCCACTTCATGGCTTTAGCATGGAATTGTTGGTGCTCTGGGTTTTGATGGCTCGGACTTGATAATGTGCTACGGAGGCAAAGGCTGAAGAGGGCAAACCACTGTCCCGAGGGAATAGCTTCCCCTTGCCTGTTTCTCACCTCACACACCTGTTCCAGGGAGGAGGGAACTCCAGGCCCAGGAGCCTCCATAAAGCAAAATGATCTTTACTTCTTCCTCCCAGGGTTTGCAGTAGGAGGGTGAAGCCAGCGAGGCCACCCAGGGCCCTGGCTGCCACACTCGCTGTCTCACTCACTCAGCCTTGGTGTGTGTACTCAGAGGAGAACAGCTTGGCTGCATGGATGCTTCCATGGAAATGCCTTTGAAATGCTGCAACAGCCAGCCGTGTGGGTCTCGGGAGCGTAGGTGGAGAGACATAAATAACAACACGGGGCATGGAATACCTGCTTCCCGGAAGCGATCAGCCTCTCTCCCTCTCCACCTCCATACGGCTCCCGTGATGGAGTTATTCACATGTAGACACACACCCACAGGAAGCCACCTGCAGCAGGCGTGCAGGCTTCACGTGGCTTCTTCCACATGTGTGGCCCACAGGCACGCTCAGTGACTCTTTTTTGACCTAAGCACTAAGAACCATCATCTCCTCTCTGATGAGGAAACTAGCGGGCTGCTGAGATGCTTAAAAAGGCAGATTCGTTTGTGAAAGTTGACATAGGAGCTCCGAGATTGATTGCATTGGTATAACTCTAGAAACAAAAAACTACATAACCTGTTTACTTCCCAGAAAACTCAAGGAAAAAAGCATGCCCTCCTTGTCCTTCTACTTTTGCATGACCTAAAGCATACACGTCATAGCTAGAAGAGACGTTAAGGTAGCATGACATGAGGCAGGGGCAAGGGACAGCTGGGCCTCTGCAACTTAACGGTGGGGAGGACTTTGTCAAATCACTTCCCCTTTCAGAGCCTCTCGTTGCCCCCTTTTGAGGAGGCAGGCCAGTGCGCAGCTCGTAGGGTTATTAGGGGCTTAGAAATTGTGTAGGTCAAGTGCTTGATATAGGACCTCCCATACAGTAGGTGCTCAAATGTCAGCTACAGGTCATTTCAGCAGTAGTGGTCTACACCTTGATGATTCTTGGCCACACAGTCCCAGCCTTATATAGGTGATGATTGGTTCAGTGCTCTGATAGTAATCATCTGTGCTGTGCAACCATCCAGGCCTGGGAAGATTTTCCTGGTGGGGATTCCACAGCAGCTACACATCCCCAGTTCCTTCCCCATTTGCTCAGGAGGGCTATGGTTGGAGTGTTCTCCTCTGGCCATGTTTTAGCATCTTTTTCACCAGCAGAGGGTTGTGCTAAGAAATAAACAGCCAGTCAATGGGAGGAGCCCAGATGCTGCACTTGTGACAGTGAAGCTCCAGTTTCCAACAGCACTTGTGGAAAACACCGTGTTGCACTGTTCCTGGCTGGAGACCAACTACAATCTGTTGTGTATCCACTTGCTGCTGCCAGGCGATACCACCTAACCTATATCCGGTTGGTGGATATTTTGAATCAATGCAAACCGAGAGTCGCATGTTTTTATTCCTATTTAACACCATGTTGGTAGAGTTGGTCTTCTATCACAAATGACTAAGAAGCCCTGCAGATTCTCACTCTCCTGGGGTCATTGCTCCTGGCTCTGTGATGGGTGTCCTATGGTGAGAGTGGAAGCTCCTATAAGCTGCTCTGCATCCAGCTCTTAACCAGCTCCTTGGAAGAGGGCCATGCTGTCAGTTATGAATCCACACAGTTTGTCATCTTCTCCCTTAGGAGGCCATGGCGGTGGGGCCTCGTCAAAGTCCTTGCTGAAGTCCCACATGCTGTCCCGCAAGTGCTGGCTCTGGAATCAGACTTCCTGTCTCACACTCAGCTCTGCTGGAATTAGGTTGTGCTCTTGGATGACTTAGTTTATGTGCCTTAGTTTCCTCATCTATGTGATGGGAATTAGTGGTTCACACCTTCTAGGGCCGTTGTGGGGATTGCATAGTTTCTGTTTGTATAACTGTGGCATTCTGGAAGCCAGCCTCTTAAAGGATTCTGAGAACTGATTGTGAAATTTTCAGGAAATTTCTGGAATGGATGCTCTTCATTGACCATGGTGGAAGTATTTATACCGCAGAAATCAGCAAAGGTGACAAACCAGAGCTTCTTTCTCCCAGAAAGACAGTTGTTAAGTAACTGCAGCACACCACTGTATAAAACACAGCAGCATCCAGTGGGCACCAAGCAACCAATAAATGTTAGCGATTATTATTATTCCGTTTGTTAACTTGACTAATAACCATGTCAAAGAAGAAATGAGACCAATCATATGTAATTATTTTTAATGAGCCTGTACCAGTGACTGCTGGCAACTGCTACTTCCTTCCCTAACTGCTCGAGAAACAACCCATCAATAATCTTAGAAGTGAGTTTCATGTATTCATCCCTTCCAGTATTATGGAGCCACATACTAGGTCCCATGTCAGGTGGGGGGAGTTCGTGGTGAGACTAGCACAGACAAAACCTTTGCTCTCATCAAGCTTACAGTCTTAAGGGGAAGACAGACATGAAGGCAAGCAAACAAAATCATAGCACAATCACAAATTATGAAAGTGTTTAGAGAGAAACAGCATGGAGTAACTGAGAAACTGGGGATGTGCTTTCAGTAGGGTGGTCGCAGGGGCATGCTGGCTCTTACTCACCACCTGCCAAGAGCCAGCTGCATGCACTCATATCTTCTCAACTCTGCCTTGAATAACATTGTGTGTGTCGTTAGCTTGAAATCAGTTCTAGTGGAAGTATTTACACCATGGACATCGGCAGATGCTGCAAACCAGAGCTGATTTGTTTTCCGTTCTGGAGACCTAAAGGTGAAGATGGGACCTTGCTGAGAGCAGCAGGAAGGGAATTTTACCTGTCCATACACAGTCCCTAAGGTGGGAGATGCTTTCTATCCCATGGAAGCTTCTGCAGCAGGGAGAGAGTGAAAACCTGGAATGTTTTTCTGAACACCTAAGCCCAGGGGAAGCTTCGTTGACCTTTACATTCCCATTGATTTTAGCCATACTACCCAGTACCAGTGCCTTCTTGATAACCCCTGCTCCCCTTTGGCCAAGCCCACATGATTATGCCTGGTATCTGTCCGGCTGGACCACAGACGAGGTTCTAAGTGGTGGGCGGTGATTTGAGGTGGGTGGAGTCCTGGTATTGTTCTAATTAGCTGAGTACTCCAGCCACTGCCTAAGGGAGGAGAGAAACCAGGTAGGGTCTCTGGCCAGGGAATGGCTCTGGCAAAGCTAGCAGGACTTTAGAGCTCCAGCTAAACACATTCGGCCCTGAGCCCTCAAAGGAGCCAGAGCAGGCTAGAACATGAAGCCAGGCAGATTACACAGTGGGCACCAGGCAGATTCTTGAGTCCTGTGGTCTTGGGTGAATGGGGGATTTGGGCAGGGAGAGGGGTACTATATTGCAGAACCTACCACATTGAGGCTCCGTGTCACCCAGGGCTCCCTTATGCCACTCCAATGGGGTCAGTTTGCTACAGAACATTCCCAGTCCCACCTGACATTGAGGTTTTGAGGGTAGAGATACTGACATCCTTTTTCCCATCACCACGGTCTCCAGCATGGGCAGGTTCTGACCTTGTGAGAGAGGCTTATCCATGTACCCAGGTTCCAGAGAAGGAGAGGGTGGCAGGGCAAGGCAGAGGCTGACATCAAGGGAGATGGATGGGATCTTGACCCACCCTGGCTGCTCTCCGTGGCTGGATCTCCTCTCAACCTGCCAACCAACCTGTCCAGCTGCAGGAGAAGGGTAGGTCCGCCCTTTACCTTCTCTGATTTCTTTTCTCTCAACATCCCACACAGTTGCTCCAAGTCCACAAGAATCCCAGGTGGTAGGGAGGTCAGATGTGTACCCATTCACCAGGGGAGGAAAGGAACCGTGGGGAGGCACCGACATGAACAGCGGGCCTAGGTCCTGCCTCCACAGCTTGACTTCTCTAAACGCCAGTTCTCTCCTTAGGCAAAAAGAATAATAGAACCAAACAAGTTCCAAGGAGGATCACTGAAGTAACATACAGAAAATCACTCTGCAAGCTGCTATTCAAATCCTCGTAATATTTCACTGTCACAATTAAGACTAGTTTGAATATCTTTGTCTCTTAACCGATGCCCTTTTTCTTTTCTTTGAAATTGCTCATTCATTCATCCATTTCATTCAGTAATGATTTTGAATGTTTGTGAGGAGTCAAGTGCTCGGCTAGATCCTGGAAATAGGAAGCTAAAATAGACAACGAAGAGAAAGAATGAACATGCTGGAGGTGAGCCAGGCCCTCTGCAGGTGCGAGGCAGTCAGTGTAGGTGTCACGATAATAGGTGTGTGAGCAAGGACCAAGGGAGTGGGGAGGGCGAGTGAGGGACTTTGCTGCAGTCACGCTGGTGGGGGCTCAGGGGTTTTCACAGACTCATGATGTGCTCCCTGTTCCCATACACGTGACCCTCATGCCTACTCTTCTGTGGGACAGGATCTGCTTCCCAAAACAGTGAGAACCCTAAAAACGATCACTACCTTCAGATTGTAAGGGGGCCAGCTGACCCTGATGGATGCTCTGGAGGCTCAAATGAGGTTGGGCTGGCCTGATTTGTTTGAACACAAAAATGACCATTAATGAGAAGGACTAGATTATGTGAGAACCACTCAAACCAAAAAGAAAAAAAATTCCACTCAAAACCATCTTTAAAAATCTGGATGTCTAATTTGCAAACTTGAAGCTACATGAGAAATTTTCCCAATTTAGAGTCTATTGCTTCCTGCTATGCCTTTAGTTATGATTAATCATTCTAAAATTTACCAGCCAGGGTCCTGTCACAGTTTGTTGAACAAACTTTCCATCATCTTTATGGAATAAAAACATGGATCTGGACAGTGACCTCAGTGCAACCTTGAGCTGATGCAGTTTTAGTGACATGAGGCCCAGATCAGGCATGGAGTTCTGTAACCTACGGCGGCTCAGAATCCTAGTATCAATAGTTTAGACCGCCTTGAAAATCCTTTGTATGGAGGAGAAGAGATGACTGCTGCTGTTTGTGCCCACACAGTTCCTTGACCCAGCCTAATGCCCTATGTTGGCCAATAGCCCCCTTGTGAGTTGGCATAAGCCCCACCAGGAGAGGTAGCATTTTGTAGATTGGGAAATTGAATCTGGAAGTTTAAGTGGTTGCTGGTGGTGACTACAGACTATAGGAAGAATATCCATGGTGATTCAGCTGGACAGTTGTATTTGGATGCACAGAAACAATGTGACCTCTTAAAAATAAAAGGACCCAGGAAGTGTTGCAAATGACAGTCACACTGGAACTTGCAGGCACCATCTTTTTTATTGGTGCCTGCTGTCTCCACCAGTGAATCTTGCAGAATGCCTTACACATAACAAGTGCTCAGTACATATTTGAAGAACCACAGCTCTCTAGCACTGGAAAGAATTTCAGATTCAACCTCTCTTCTTTTTTATTTTCCTAATAAGGAAACTGAGGCCCCAAAAGAGAGGAGATATTTGATTGAGATTAGCTGTCAGCTGGAACAAGAGCATAAGTTTCTGCCTTTTAGGATTCCAGCATAAAGTTGCACAGGTTGAGCACAGAAGCACCAGAGAAAGGAGATAAATGGGGTTTGAAAGCCAGTCCAGCAATGGATTGAGGGAGATGCGTCCTTTTCTTTTGACAAAGGGCTCATCTCCTCATCAAGCCAACCGTGCGGCCATGTCCACACTGAGATATATTTGCACTTGAATAGATGTAGAAGGGTAATGTTAAGAGAACAGAAGTCTAGACCATCAAGCATTTTATAGGGTTAACTGATTCCATCTCCCTTTTTGCAAGTAGAGACTGTAATTTTTGCTATTCTGTGACCCCCTATATCTATCTGTCTATCTATCTATCAATCATCTATCTATCTACCTATCTTCTATATCATCTGCCCATCTATCAATCATCTCTTGAAATCCATATTGATGAGGATAGAGCAACTAATGGATAAGAGGGCTAACACAGAGAAGATGAGCAGCAGTAACTCTCTTTGGGGGACACCCGAGGACTATTTCATACATACCTGCTTGTTAGACTTGATAATGGATTACTGTTTGTCTGTTTCCTGCAGCTCCTAATAGAATCCTTGCCACAAAAATCGTCATGGGTGGAGCCTTGTACTAAACACTCAGCATGGAGGTCATGAGGCCCCAGAGGCAGGAGAAAACATCTTCTGGGGCTGCAGGGAGGTCATGACATAAATGCAGGAGGAGGAACTGACCCATAGCCACACAGACAAAAGGCAGACATTAGGGAAGAACCTTTGAGAAATGTGGAAAGGAAAAAAAATAAAGACAATTTTTAAGTTTACAACACTAAAACAAGCCAGACTTTGCATGCAAATAATTAGGCAGGTGAGTCATGCATATATTTGTCAGTTCTTTTTCAAAATAAGGAGTAAATTAGGCACAATGTTTGCATTTTTAAAAATCCTTTACTTTGTCCCCCTGTGAATGTTCTTAGTGCACCCTGGGCCCTAATCTCAGTTGAGTTCCTGCCCTGGGGCCTCTGAGGCCTAGAGAAACTTTAACACCGGCCTCCCCCGACCCCCTGTAGCCCTTTTGAAGAACAGCTCTTCCCGCTCACATTTATTAGTGGTAGGGGCTGATGAGCAGTAACCAGTCAGGAGTGCTACACAAGCCTGAGCCTCACTGTAGAGTGATCCGGGTCAGTGCATGTGTACAAAGTGTCTTACTTCTTGTAAAGGAGACTGCATCCAATTAAAGATTGATTAAATACCACATAGTGGAGAATAAACTGTCATTAAAAGCTGCTAATGGACACTCTATCGCCTGCATTATTCACTGTGAAGACACTAAATGAAGTCAGCAAATGGTATGTCCTTTGCCATCCAGGACCCTCCAGTCCAAATTAATTTTCGTGAAACTCAGATTCTAGGCAGACGTGGTTCTTTTGATTTTTACTCATAAGTACAGGCCACTGTTCATTTTTCCCAGCAAGCTCAGGCATTGTGTGATTTTCTTCAGAGGATGTTACGGAATGAGAGTTTCAGAGCATGAATATATTTAACCTTTCCAAGGAAATGCTCAGAAAGAACCAGCCAACCAGTACATCAGCCTGCCAATTTAACACTGGTATCTAAACTAGCTTGCTCAGATCTTTACAGCAACAAATACAAAAAGGGACTCCAAAATTATGTGTATGTCTGTGTCAGTTGATCAAAAACTCAACTAAGAAGTGTCTCCTGCTACAGAGGAAACTGCAGGTCTTGGAGGCGACTCATAAGCAGCAGCCACTGGCTACAGGGGCTTTGATCTTAGCCCTATCCCATTCCCCCTCTCCATCTGTGGATCAACAAGCAGGAATACGTCAGATGATTTGTACCTTCTGTTGAGCTTCAGCTATGGGCCTGGCCCTTCACATGTGTCATTTCATTTGATCAATACAACCGCCCTCTAAATAGATATTGTTTTTCTTGGTTGTTCCCTTGGGAATTGGAGTTTAGTTAGGTCAAGTAACTTATCTAAAGTCATACAGCTAATAGTGAGAAGATCTGGCACTTAAATCTCGGTTTCCCTGACTGCAGAACCCATGCTTTCACCAAAACGTCAATTGCCTCCCTCACAAACACTAGAAGGGCACCGATTTGGGACTGAGCCTGGCTGTGAACAGATGCAAAGGCAGTAGAAGAGGCATCTATGCTTTCTTTGGGTCTGAATTGTCATGGTAACCTAACATAGGGTGAGGGCCTTGAGAAGAGTTTTAGAATCGTGTCATATCAGATCTAGACCCTGTTTCCACTGCAGCTACTCAACCTCTCTAAGCCTCGGTTTCCTTACTTGTAAACAAAAGCAACAATTGACCCCAAACAACACAGGGGTTAGGAGTGCCAACCCCCGACACAGTTGAAAATCCAAGCATAATTTCTGACTCCCACAGAACTTAGCTACTATCAGCCTACTGTTGACCAGCAGTCTTGCTGATAACAGTCAACTAACACATATTTTGTATATGTATTATATACTATATTCTTACTATAAAGTAAGCCAGAGAAAAGAAAACTGTTTAGAAAATCCTAAGAAAGAGGAAATATATTTACTACTCATCGAGTGGAAATGGATCAGCATGAGGATCTCTGTCCTTATTGCCTTCACATGGAATAGGCTGAGGGGGAGGGAGAGGAAGGGTTGGCCTTGCCGTCTCAAGGCTGGTGAGGTGGAAGGGGAGGCAGGCACACTTGGTCTAAATTAAAAAGAATCTGTATATTAGTGAACATGTGCAGTTCAAACCAGTGTTGTTCATGGGTCAACTGTAATACGCTCACCTCATAGGGTTGTTGGAAGGATGATGTGATAACGTGAATATAATGGGCTTAGCACAGTACCAGGCACATAGTCATGACTCAGTTTCTTTTACGGAGAAACATGCAGGTAGTTTTCAATTATGTTGGTATAAACTAGCTTGGTGAAGGGTGGGCTACGTCACATCCTAAATGTAGAATCATAACAGAGCTGAAACCTGTAGATCTGGCCTTGAACTGAGGTGCTTGTGGTTCCCAGGTGGGGCCCCTGCAAAGCATGGCCCTGGGGTTCTTATTTTCCAGTCATCACCATATTTAAGGGTAAAGTGGAAGAGGTGGAGCTGCCTGTGGAGAAGGTGGACATCATCATCAGCGAGTGGATGGGCTACTGTCTGTTCTATGAGTCCATGCTCAACACGGTGATCTTTGCCAGGGACAAGTGGCTGGTAAGTGTCCTGCATGCTGTCCCTGCGTTGGTCAGCCAGCTGTCCTGCTGCTCTACCCAAGGCCTGCAGCTTAGGAGGAATACAAGGACTTCAAGGAGGACTGAGGTTAGGAGGTCACTGCCCCAGGCCCCTCTCGAGAGCAGATTTGCATCAGGGAATAGAATGGTCGCCCTGGGTCCAACATGTGTAACCATCAGAGTGGACTTCTGTGGGTCTCACTTCAGCCTCTTTTGCAATAATAGGCATCTATTCTCTCTTGTCAAGTTAAAAGTCCATTTTGGTCAATGAGTAGTTAGGACTTGCCTGGCTGCCAGAGCCAGGTGTGCTATTCATCTGGGCTTCTCCAGGCCAGTCATAACATCTCTCACTGTTCCTCATTGGATTTACCTTCACCCCCCTTCATTGGTCCTATTGACTCCACCTAGGTCCCTTAAGTTCTCTTTGCTCCAAAATAAAAATTGAGCATTGCTGTCCTAGCCCTCACCCCAGACAAGGTGACAGTCCACTGCATGAGAGATGCTGGCAAGGGGGTGCTTGTCTGGTGACTCTATGTGCAGTTCAAAATGTGATGTCTTTGTCAGGTGAATAGATTACGAGACCCATTTCCCCACAATTCATCAACAGAAACCTGGAGGGCTTATGTTTCCAGACCGGGCAGCTTTGTACGTGGTAGCGATTGAAGACAGACAGTACAAGGACTTCAAAATCCACTGTAAGTCCCCTCTTGCTTTTCTGGCGGACTTCCACTCCACAGCTGGGGTGGGAGGCACTCCAGTGTGCCCAAGATGAGCAGGCAGTGACATGAACACCATTGTTGTCCTGGGGAGGAGCCTATCTGGGACCCTTCCTGCAGTCTTCTCTCTAGATGTTTCTATCTAGTCCCAAGGGTGAGAGGTCTACGGAGAGAAAATAAGCCATATGGCTGTATAAGGGAAATGTCCTGGGGTGAAAGGATGAATGCAATGTGAATTAAAAACTGAACTGAGGCAGCAGAAGCTAAGTTTTTGCAGAGAACAGCAGGGCAAGTAGCTTGAAACCTGTCAAGATTCAGTTCACCAAAAGTCCACCGCAGGTGTCAGAAGTGGCAGATATCTAGCCAGGCCAATTATTTTGAATCCTGCCTTGATTCCACTCAAACCTATCAAAATAATATTGATTCTTCTTCACATTCAAATACATATTCTTTGAGGTTCCTTTGAGGAATAGATAGCAGAGGGGGGTAGGAAGGAGTGGAGATTTTACTTTAAACAAAAGGCAAGTGTACGTGTGCATGTGTGCATAAGGCAGGGGCCCCTACCTAAATGTGTGTTCTTAATGCCTTATCCGCTCGGAGTGTGGTTCTCCTAGAACGATAAAGCCAAAAAAACCTCTCCATGTTTTACCTGGTCTGAAAGGGCTCTTATCCTATTTCTCATAAAGGCTAACACTTCTCTGTGACACAGGCCTGATATTTAATGAGATTATATCAAATATGTTTTTGTAAAGTTGAACATGGCTATATCTCCTCAACCAGAACCAAATACAACAAAGGAGCAAAGAACCCCTCAAACAGGCAAGCACCCGAAAATCCAAATTAAAGCAAGAGGCAGAAGCTCCAACCTATCCATCAGATGGGGCACATCTGGGGTTCCTGCCCCCAAAAGGTGGTCCATTTCTACTTGACAAGATGACTGTGGAGGGGTTCACAGATCGAATAGAAGAATAAATGCCTCCTTCCCCAAGGGGCTAAGACTCCATCCACAGCTCAACAAATGGAAGCTCCGTGGATTTAAACAACTGCCATCTAATCGTTGTTAGTGACACTGATGAAAACTTGGCTGGACTCTGCTATGGAATGTGTGTATTTGTGTGGGTTCATGCCCTTCTGGAAATATAAAATCAAAGTGTGAAGTTCAGAGCCAGGTTCAGAAGAAGACAAAAGTGGGACAGCTGTTTGAAGCTCTGTGCCCTGGAAACCCTCTCTGGTTGCTGTCTGCCTCCAGCCAATCTGGTGTGATTTCTACTATTTGACCTCCTGGGGGGAGGAGGCAAAATACCAAATGAGGACAGTGAGAGGTAGAGGGGGCCAGGTTAACTGATTTGCATGCCGCCAGTCCTGGGTTTAAATCTTGGCTTTGTCATTTCCTAACTGGGTAACCTTGAGCAAATTATCTAATACCTTTGAGCCTCAGTTAAGGGATAATCTTCTCAATCCCACAGACTTGTCATGAGTATTAAGTGAGATGACATATATTAAAGGACATGACAGTTCTTGGTCCTATAATGGGACTAGATGGGATCTAGTCTCTGACTGTGTAGCTAAGCCCCTTTCTGCCCCTGGCTCTGACAGGTGAGCCTGACTGCCAAGCCCCTGGTGGCTCAGAATCTAGGACAGATGTACTCTCATAGAAGATTGCAGACACAACTCAACAGTGAGTGTTGATCAAATGCATGTATAAATAGGACACATTTTGCCCTGGAGCTGCATTTTGGAGTTCTTGTTGTGCAATTGTACTGAATAGTGTTTTGAGGAGGAAAACTTCTAGGTACATTCTTCTCTCTCACATTCACTTACATATTTATTGAGCTCCAACCCAAGGCACACCTCTTTAAGAAACTTCCTCATGGTTTCCGCAACAAAGATACCTGTGTTTGGGAACCTCTGCAGGAATGCACATTGCAATGAGCCAGCCTGGGGCCGGGAGAGGCTCCTAAGGCACTGGCCCCAGACAGGAGATCATGTGATTTATTTCTTTGATTCTCAGTGTAGTGTTCAGAGCTTCTGCAAAAGGAAAAAAATCTGAAAACCCCATTTTTTCTTGTGCCTGCTCTAGAGTCTCTGAAAAATACCCCAATCCCCTCCCCACCCCAAAAGAACACTAATAAACAGACACTTAAAATTTATTTAAAATACTGTTTTCTATCTACAGTTTTAAAATAATCTATTTTTTTAGTAAAGGAAGCAAGCCCATTTAGAAATTCACTTCAAATAAATGGAGATTTTTGTTACTATGAGTTCTAAATCAGAAGTAAAGCATAAAGGTTGCTGGTTGCTGAGGCAACAACCGTAAGCAATTTTCCATTGGCTCAAGAACCAGCTAAGAAGGAAAAATTTTGAAATGAGGCAGGAGAGTGAGACATGCTCAGCTCGTTTCAGAAAGTAAATTGTTAGAGGGAAACCTTTCTTTCCTTTCCTCTCCTTTCCTTTCCTTTTCTTTCCTCCCCTCCCCTTATCTTCCCTCCCCTCCTTTCTTCTTTTCTTTCTCAACCACACGCAGCAACATGGTAATGCAAGAATGAGTGCAATGTAGAACCTGTCCTCCATTCGCTCACCAATGAATGCGGACCACATAGAGAGAGACAAATGTCTGGCATATACTAAGCTCACAATACATAATTTTGTTGAATGAATAAATGAATAAATGAATGAGGGAATAAAAGTAAACCAGCAGAGGGATGTGCAAGGTATAGTATTTAACTCTTAGAGAGGAGCAATCATTTTACAAACATTTTCTACTAAAAGGAGATTCACAGAATTTTAAAAATGGAAGGAAACTTGCTGGATATTTTATCCAATTTCATGCACAATACATGAATTGTATGCAATGCATGAATCTACACCCTGCTGAGAATGAGCGAGATGGGCACCAGTTTCTTGGCTGATGAGAAGACTGAAAGAAAGACCTCATGCAGAGGTGGCTGGGCTTATAGCTTCATGACTGAAGGGCAGCCCTCTTGGATGGCTCAGCTGCTGCCTGTGGGCTTCACTTCCACTCATGACATCTGACTAGAGCCAGAGTTTCCTCTGGCTCTAGCCCATTTTATGCAAGGATTCCACTTCATCCCCGAGAACCTAAAATATGTAATCTATTGTAAACATTTTCCCTTCTGCACAGAGGAGAATCTGTAAGTAGCATCTGGTGGCCCTTGTTATATTTTTCTCTGACCTCATTCTGAGGCAGTCCCTTTAGCCTCATCAGGGAAATTCAAATGGTTGGGGCCAGGGTGGTGAGGGAGGTTGTAGCTACAGCTCTCTTGAATCAGAAGTCACATTTCTCCCTTGGTACTTAATTTTTTTCCCTCAGGCTGCTTTGAGATTTCTCTCTTTATTGATTTTCTGCAGTTTGGCTCTGATGTGTCTAGGTGTGTTTTTCTTTTTATTTATCCTGCTTGGGGTTACATGGAATTCTTGGATCTGTGGATTGATTGTTTCATTTGTTTAGAAAAATGTCAGCCAGTATCTCTACAAATAATTTTTTCTGCCTGATTCTCTTTCTCCCCTTCTGCAGGAGCTCCCATTATATGAGATATTGTTTGCTATTGTCCCACGGAGCTTGGATCCTCTATTTTTTTCACTCTTTTTTTCTCTTTGTGTTTAAGTTTGGATCATTTTTATTGTCCTGTTTTCAACTTAATTGATTATTTCTTGATATATTCATTCTGTTAACAAGTTCATTTTTAAAAGTCTTCTTTTCTTATATCATTATTTTAATTTCTAGCATTTCCGCTGGCTTTTTAAAAAAGTTTCCATCTTACTAATGAAATTCTCCATTCATTCATGCACATCGTTCACCTTTTCCACTAGCATCTTTAACATACTCAGTATAGATACTCTAAAATCTTGTTGGATAATTCTAACATCTGAGCATCTCTAAGTTTGGTTCTATGACTTTTTTTCTTATGATGATAGGTCACATTTTTTCCTTTTTTCATGTGTCTTATAATTTTTCATTAATGCTGGACCTTGTACGTAAAGGACCAGTAGAGACAGGTGAATCACAACTATGCCCAGAAAAGAGCGTTGGCTCTGCCGGGCTATTAGAATAAGGGTGTGAGTCAGTCTAGTCTGTAGTAATAGTAGGTTTGGGCTTTGCTGTTGCTTTAATTGCATACGCCATAGTACAGTCCTTTTCAGGGGTCTGTTTTCATCTAGTAACAAAAGCTTCACAGGCCTCTCTGATTTCTAGATAATAATCATATTTTGTGATGGCCAATAGCTCTTACCCCACATATACTCATTTAGCAAACAATATACAATTGCAACAAATAATTAATATGATTGATTTCTAGCCTACTCCATCTCTGCTCCACTTCTGGTAAAAAGGGTTAGTGGGAAATAGATGGCCAGCAGAGTGGAAGAAGAAATCTAACGCCTTGGGTGATCTGTGCTCTGAATGATTGAAGGTGGGGCAGCCCAGCTGAGGAAATAAGGCCTGAATTAACCCATGTAAAGGTAACTAAAACACCAGATATTGCAGAACAGTGCAGGCATTAAATGTTTGGGAATGAATCTAAATTCAAGAAGCATTATCTGTGGGCCCGTTCTGTGCCAAATGCTGTACTATGGGTGCTGAGGATACAGAAGAGGTGGTGTGGTCCGGAGCGTTTAGAGAAGGCTTCACAAAGGCAGTGAGACATTAAGATCACCGTTTTGGGACCTGAAGACACTAAACAGCATGTACCTCAAAGGTTTCCAAACTGGTTGAAATTGTCTGTATAGATTTGTAAAACTCCAGCTCCCTGGGTCTCAAATCTGGAGATTCTGATTCAGTAGGTCTCGTGTGGGCCCAGGAGTCTGCATTTCAAAAACAGTTCCAAGTGATTCTAGAACTCAGAACCACTGAACCAAAATCCTTATTTTATAAGTAAGCCCAGAGGAACGGATTGATTTGCACATGGCCACACAGCTTGCATGGCAGCAAAGCCAGAACGCAAACCACATAATGATAACCACTGTTAGGTATCAAGTGCTTTCTGTGTGCCGGGCACTGTCTTATGCACTTTACATATATTATCACATTTAATCCTCATAACAGTCTTGTGGGATCACCATCATTATCATCATTTCCATTTTTAAAAATCCTTAGAAACCAAGGCTTAGAAAGGTTACATTCTTGCTTAAGATTACCCAGCAAATAAGTGGCGGAGCTCATATTTAAACTCCAAAGCCTAGGCATTTAACCATTACACACATTGACTCTCAAGCTTTTGTCTAGCACTAGCAGCGAACTCGAACTCCAGGCAGGGTCCAGGGAGGAAAGAGCAGGAGCACAGCTGCAAATCTCTTGAGGAAGGCACAGAAGGCAACATGTTTAGTGTGTATGTTTTATCTGGGGAGAGGGTGGATAGCTATTTCCACATTCTCGAGGGGCGTCTTCGCCGAAACCTGCTGTGCTGCCAGCTAAGCAGCCTCTCCCCCTACAGTAGGTTTCAACTGGGAGTTTGGCACAGCCTCAGGTGGTTTAATGGGATACGATGGGCATCTTATCCTCAAACCGGAATTTAATAAGCACTCATCCTGTGGGATTACTTCCTCTGCCTTCTTTTCCCAAGAAAGCTCTTTGTGTGCCTTAGAAAAGAATCAGAGTCAAAGGAGCAAAGCTGTCACTGACCATTCACACCTCCTGCCGCACACGCCCACTCTCCTAAACACACGTGGGGACATACATTCCCTAAGGTCTCATTTGTTTGCTGAATGTTTTAAAATAAAATTTAATCCTGTAAGCTTTTAGAGAAAAGCATTTCTACTTCAAGGCATTTTGAAACCCATCTGAAAAAATAGATGAATGAGATTCAGGTGCCCAGAAACTAAAGAGTCTGCTAAGGTCATCCTCTCTGCACTGTAGGGAGAGAAAACTTGCATTCCTGGCTGCTGTCACAGCTGGGCCATAGCAGATGAAGAATTTGGGGACACCCTGGGCTTCAGCCCTTGTCCCACTGTTTCCCTGTGATGTGTGATTACGGGCCAGATATTATGTGTGAGCCAGATGTCAACTTCTCCCAGCCACAGTTTTCTCATCTGTAGCATAGCATGGGGTTGCTGGGTAGATTAAATGAAGAGTCTGGCATGGACTGAATGATCAATCAATGATAGCAATTATTGTCAGGGCATGGTGACTCATGACTGTAATCCCAGCACTTTGGGAGGCCAAGACAGGCGGATCACCTGAGGTCAGGAGTTTGAGACAAGCCTGGCCATCATGGTGAAACCCCGTCTCTACTAAAAATACAAAACTTAGCCGGGCATGGTGGCACGCGCTTGTAGTCCCAGCTACTTGGGAGGCTGAGGCAGGAAAATCGCTTGAACCCAGCAGGCAGAGGTTGCAGTGAGCTGAGATTGGGCCACTGCACTCCAGCCTGGGTGATGGAGCCTGATTCCATCTCAAAAAAAAAAAAAAAAGACAGCAATTATTACCATATTTAAGGGTGACCTTGAGTTGGTTACTCAATATGCTGTGTAACCATAAGACTTGAATTAATTTCTCACCAGCCCTTAAATCTTTCTTCCTCCCAAACAAAGTATCTTATGAGTAGCCCAAAGAGGACAAGGAGCATGGTTGAGAAGGTTTGTGGTCCACTTGGGAGTAATTTCTAATGAGTAGATCCTTAGTAAGTGCATCTTCGCATAAGAGGAAGGCAGAGATGCTCCTGGACCCACCCAGGTGAGAAAACTGAGGTCCAGAGAGGTTAGGTCACTTGTACAAAGGCCGACCAGTAAGTGGTGGTGCTGGGATTTAAACTGTAGTCGATTTCACTTTAAGAGCCCATTATTCTCTGTGCTGCATTAAAGCTTCAGTGGATGGAGACAGGAAAAGGGAGAGAGATGGGTCTTCTAGGTCTTCTAGGTGTGGAGAACAACTTGAGCCAGCATAGGAATAGGAACGTAGAAGGCAGATAAGGGAGTTCATAGGAGATGCTGCTGTGCTGGGGAGGGGTCAGGAAGAGTCAGCTAGCCTGGGTTCTAGTCTTTGCTTTGCTGCACTCTAGCTGTGGGAGCTTGGAGCAGTGTCTCAGCCTCTCTGAGCTCTAGTTTACCTAAGAACAAAGCGGGACTCACCTTTTCCAGAGGTAGAAATGGGAAATGGGAGTGAGCATTTGGCACATTGCAAAGTGCCTCCAGGTGAGCAGTTTGCCTCTATTTCCATGCAAGGGAACGCCAGCTGCCCCCCAGCCGTCAGGCACTCTACGCTCTAGGACTCAGGAGGGTTGGGTGAGCTTCTGGGGGTCCTGCGACTGCCTTCACGTCTTGCTCTGTTCCCACAGGGTGGGAGAATGTCTATGGCTTTGACATGACCTGCATCCGGGACGTGGCCATGAAGGAGCCTCTAGTGGACATCGTGGATCCAAAGCAAGTGGTGACCAATGCCTGTTTAATAAAGGTCTGGACACTCATCTGGGGTGGAGCTGGGTGTGCTGGGACCCCCACTGTGCCACCCTGGAGTCCAGGCAGCACCGGCTCCTGCACAACCCCACCAGTGAGGCAAGGCCACCTTGGCCAGAGCCTGTGGTGCTCCGTAAGCACGAGTCAAAAGCTGGCAGTCTGCCTGGACACAGCCACTGAGAGAGTGGGTCCATGGTGGCACGGATGAGGGAGGGGCCCAGCACAGGGGCCCTGGTGGCATGTGGGAGGGTGGGGGTGCAGGGAGGGGAAGGGCATCAGAGGAGAGGACACCTAGAGGAGGAGTGCGTGCTCAGGTTTGGGGCTGTTGGTCCATTCAGAGATAGACATCTCTCTTAGGAAATAAATCCAGGACCTCAGTATGCTGTGTCATCATCATCATGCTCTGGCCTCCAAGCACACCTCTGCCCTGGCAGCCTGCCAGATAGAGCTTCCAGCTGCCCCTTCCTGAACATCCTTCTTTGTACCTGCTCTATAACAAGCTTGTCCAACCCGTGTCCTCTGGGCCACATGTGGTCCAGGATGACTTTGAATGCAACCCAACACAAATTCATAAACCTAAAACATGAGACTTTTTTGTAATTTTTTTTAGCTCATTAGCTATCATTAGTGTAGTTTATGTGTGGCCCAAGACAATTCTTTTTCTCCCAATGTGATCCAGGGTAGCCAAAAGATTAGACACCCCTGCTCTAAACACCTTTTCTCAAGGCTTCCTTATGAAGTGCAGATGAAGAACAGTGGCCGACATCTTTGCCACACCAATCCCTAGAACATTCTTATTATTAAAAACTCAAACATGTCCAGTTAGATAGAGTAAAGGTGAAAGGTGCCCCCCCGCCTCCCTCCAGCCCCATCCTTCTCCAGAGATAACCACTGTTCACAGGCTGGGTTTCCTCTTCTACTCCTTTTTGTATGCATTTGCATTATATATGCTAATATGTTGAACAATATAAAACTATTGATGTTTCTTAAAATAAAGAGAGACATCAATTTCGTATGGTTCAAGCCAATTTTTTTTTTTTTTTTTTTGAGGCAGGATCTCACTTTATCACCCAGACTGGAGGGCAGTGGTACAATCACAGCTCACTGCAGCCTCGATGGAACGAACAGTTTCATGTAGCTCAAGCTATTTGTTGTTGTTTTGAGACAGGGTCTCTCTCTGTCACCCAGGTTGAAGTGCAGTGGTGTGATCATGGCTCACTGCAGCCTACTGAGGCTCAGGTGATCCGCCTACCTTAGCCTCCTGAGTAACTGGAACTACAGCTGCATGCCACCAGGCATGGCTAATTTTTTTTTTTTTTTTTTTTTTTTTTTTTGGTAGTGACAGGGTTTGGCCAGGCTGGTCTCAAACTCCTGGGCTTAAGAGATCCACCCAGCTTCCCAAGTGCTGGGATGACAGGCACATGCCACCACACCCAGCCCAGGCTAATTTTTAAATTAAAAAATCAGCCCACCTGAGTCTTATCTTGCTGATATGCTGGCTTAGTGTGTGTCTGCACACATCATTCTTTTTCTGAAAGTATGAGGGCAGGTGACAGGAATATTTATAGCAGGATGAAGGGATCGGAGTTCAGGGCTACCGAGAATCAGGGGAAGGTTTGGAAAGACTGATACAACTGTTGCTCTGCCTACATGAGAACTGTCCTTTGTCCCTGGACACAAGCCTTGCTAGGAAGAACTGCACCTGTTGGGATGAAGTATCACTGTGGCCTTTAGAAGGGACCTCGCAGGGCAAATAAAACTAGAATGGACCTCATCAGAGCCATCAGATGCCCCTCTCTTCAGTAACATCCTGCCTGAGAGGTGTGGCTTTGAATCTAAGCCTCAGACTCTCCAATCACAGGAGCCTCACTACTTCATTCAGCCTTTTCTGGGTCCAGGCAGGATTCACTGTGAACAAATGTGTCCTTTTGTTTCTTCCTACCAGTTCTTCTATCCTCTGTCCCTCAAGCCTCTTCCTTCTTGGCATCTCAAACAAGAATAAGGAAAGTATGCCCCCAGCAAGAAGCTCAGCCATAGTGCAAGGCACTTCTGTAAACGTAAAATAGGCAGACGTCTACTGGTGCAACTGAATTGCCAAAATGACATGTGGCAGTGATATGTACCATTAGGCCTCTGCGTGTAATGACCTCAGTTTGGGGATAAAATTCTTTTGATGTTCTTAGACCCCAGATCGCTTTCTGCCCCTGACTCAGCCCCACTACCCTTCTGTTTGCACTGCTGGATACATCAGTCACCGGCCTGGCTCTCTCCGCTCCCCAGGCAAAAATGAGCAGGGGCCTTTTACCTGGTGAGACCTGAGCTTATCCAGAGGCAATGCAGCCAAGGAGGGGCATCTGTTCCACATACTCCTTATGAAAACTCCCAGGGCTCTGGAGGTTCTGTCTCAGGACTCGCGATCTGTGATGGTTTCCTGCCACATGCTGGCCGCTTTCTTCCTCCATCTCCATCTTCCTGAGAAGGATGACGATTGTCTGTGTTTGCTTCTGCTTCGGGGAGAGCCCTCCCACCACCTCTTTCCTGCTAATGTGCTAAGCAACGTCTTGCAGAGCCTGTTGGGAAAACATTTGCCCTTCTTCACACACTTAATTGCTATTTTCATTGCTATTAACATCGCAGAGTGTGACACTTTATTATAATTAAGACTCTATTTTGACCAGACTTCTGCTCCAAGACATCCATTTGTAACATTATTTAGTGGTGGGGATCGCAGTGGTAAGGGGCACTTCTGAGTAATTTATGCTGGTGGAGCCCTCTGCTTCAAGCAGGTCACCAGAGACCAAGTCAGTGGGTCTCCCTGAGGTCTCAGAGCTGCTGTTTCTGCTGCAGAAAAGAGGAAGCCTCCTAGCCAAGGGGGCTGGGCTCTGAGGAGTCAGGATAACTGAGGCTGATCTGTAGACTTGGCTGATCTGTAGACTTCGGTTGGGGGTTGGGAGACCTGAGCCCAGAGGACTTTGTGTCTTTGAAGCCTAGCTATGGCTGATCCCATCCTCACAGATGACCTGGACCCCCATTGCAAAAGACTACCTGCCTCTATTGTTGCTATTATAATATGTGGCTTCAGTACTTTTGGTCTTGAAGGCTTTTGTTCCATCAGAGGCCTCTATTAAAATACAAATGTCTGAGAGATCTATTGAACACTGTCAGCTACAAGAGTTGATAGCTGGCATTCAGTTGATGGACATCTGAGAGCAAGATCCTTTAGAGATTTAGAGGTGGAATTCCTGCTAGATGGGGTGAGGGGTGTGTGTGTGTGTGCGTGCACGCGCGTGCATGCTGAAAGTGGTGAAGAAGCAATGGGAGTGATAGGAGAAACCACATCTACAATGTTAGTCATAGGGAGTCATTGAAGGTTATAGGTCCAGAGTGACACAGTCTGGATGAACCTTAGTTATAAAAGAGGGGCCTGGGCAAAGAAGTACGTCTTCAAGCAGGGAGACCTGTTCTGAGAAGATGATTGATGAGTCAACACACATTACTGTGGATGAGGTGCTGCTGTGCTCTGAGGATACACAGGCCAATGAGGTGTAGCTTCTGCCACTGAAGGGCTCCAGCGTACTGGCTGGGGCAAAGGTAAAAGATGGTGAAGCCGCTGAGATGAGCCAGAAGTGAGATCGGAAGGCCACGCTACACAGGTGACAGAAGGAACCAAGAATGAAAGATACCAGGGACCTTGGAAAGCGCCTGGAGCCTAGCTGATCAGCCCTGACTTGGTGGAAAAGTCAGTGAGGGTGGACACTGTGATGCCATTAACAAAAATACAGGCAACCAGGCTTGTCCTAAGCGTTTTTGAGCTGGAGGAAACCTGTGGACACCATGTGGCTGTGGCTGAGAAGGATAATGAGCATTGTGAAGGCTGACAGATACTCAGTCTAAAACAGTTTCCTAGATTTGAGCAATGGCCTGCACTAACAGGTGACATGTAATGAAGGACTCCTAGCCTTGAGGGATGTGGTGGAGGAAGGGGTTGGCAGACCTAAATGCAGGCTGAGCCAGCAGTGTGCTGTTTGGGAACACAGGCTGCTAGAAGTATGTGCCAAGGGAGGGAAGTGGAGGACCTGATGCGGTCAGTGTAACACTCAGTTTTGTAAGTGGCAGGACCCACCCAGAGGAGAAAGGCCAGGGTGATGAGGGGTCAGACATCACGACTTATGAAGAATGAGTAGAAAGCCAGAGATAGCTTATATTGGAGAAGAAAAGGTTTACCTGTGTGAGTTGGAACAGACATTTGGCTTCTTCTGTGGGTGGAAGTTACAGAGGGACAAGTGTGGACTTTCTTCGTTAGTTTTGAAGAAGGACCTAATGACTGGAGATGCCAGGACATAGGCTGAGCTTCCTGGCAGATAGTGAATTCTCCATCCTTAAAGGTGATCAGCAAGCACTAGATGGGTGTTGAGCAAGCACTGCAAGGGAGATAAGCAAGCACTAGATGAGTGATCAGCAAGCACTAGGTGAGTGATCAGCAAGCACTAGATGGGTGATCAGCAAGCACTACATGGATGATCAGCAAGCACTACATGGGTGTTCAGCAAGCACTAGATGAGTGTTCAGCAATCACTAGATGGGTGTTCAGCAAGCACTAGATGGGAGATCAGCAAGCACCAGATGAGTGATCAGCAAGCACTAGATGAGTGTTGAGTAAGCACTAGATGAGTGTTCAGCAAGCACTAGATGGGTGTTCAGCAAGCACTAGAGGGGAGATCAGCAAGCACTAGAAGGGTGATCAGCAAGCACTAGATGAGTGATCAGCAAGCCCTAGATGGGTGATCAGCAAGCACTAGATGGCCACTAGAGAGAAGGATCTTGCCTTGGATAAAAGGCTCAGCTTAAGAAGATGGGCTTTATAATTCCATCAAATTTTGCATGCTTGACCAGGGGTTCATCATTCAATTAGTTTTTGTTCTCCATCTTTGGGCTCTAGAAACACAGCGTAACTGGCATTTGAATGTGACCTCACCAAGGGACTCCCACATTCCCCTAAACCTGCAACCTCACCTTCCCAATCACCAGTCAGAGAGCTTCCACTTCCACAGAGGATGTCATGGCCACACAGCACAGATTGCAGCAGGACTCTGATCTGATTGGTTCCCTCGACGACTTTTTCCTCCTTCCACCTCGGTGGAGTCAGGACTTCTCTTTGAAGGGCCCAAGACACTTTGCATCTGTTTTTGCTTTATTTATCCTAGAAATACATTGAGACAAAAGCCGTTTCCACAGTGTCACTTCATCACTTTGGCTGGTCTTGTTCTCCTACCCTCCGGCCCCTCTCCTAAATCCTGCTAACAATTCCATCTTCTGTGCCTCAGGAGGCCCTTGTGGAACCATCCAGGCACACAGATGGCCTTCTGGTTCTTACAGAATTTTCAGGACAGAGGTCCTTGCTGCACAAACTTGACCAATGGGAAGTTCTTCCCTGAGCCTCACTAGAATCTGTCAGGATGCCTCTTGGGCTCTGGTAGGTTTGCCCTGCTTCCCAGGGCCAGCAAGCAGCAGGCCAGCATTCTTCACATAGAAAAGAACAGCACAGTGCGGACCTTTTTCAATGCCAGCTGCTCCCCATGCAAGATTGATTTGCAGCCACTTTGCAGTTGAAATTGTTAGCGTTATTAGTTCTTCATGTTCTACATTCCCCAGCCAGAACTGAAAATTCTCACTTATTTCCCCCTTTTATTTATTTTTGAAAACAGTCCAGCCTTGTTATAAATGGCCAGCAGAACTTTCCTAAGCTCAGTCTGTGACTTTGTGGGCTCAGGTCCTTACTCCTAACATCATCCTTGATGCCTCCTATTGCTGGGAACTTGAGTATCAACAAACTGGGGAAGGAGTAGGCTGGTCCATCTACATCACTGGAGGGCCTGATAAAACACAGATTGCTATTTTGATCCAGCAGTCCTGCTCCCCTCAGAATTTGCCCCCAGGTACTGTTGATACTGATCTTTCAGGGACCACATTTTAAGAGCGATGGATGAAGCAATGCCTGGGTGGACCACTCAAGGCTGCTCTGACAGGTGAAGGGACGCATTGTCTGATTAATTGTCTCCTGTTCTCTCCCTTTCCCATCATCCCCCTACAGCCCCAAATCCCGGCAGATTTACCTTCGGAATTCTGCTCCCCTCAGGTTTTGATTCCAATCCATTTGCACCATTGCTTGAGCACACCCCACCCTTGAAAGGATGGAGGAAGTGATTGGAGGGTGGTGGGGAGCCTGGGAAATCACCTCAAGAATAATGATATCCCTTAGAGAGCTGGCAGACCACAATCTCTCATAGAACGAGGCTGCTGACCAGGACCCAGACCTGGTGGAGGCAATAAGTTCCCGGCATTCTCTCCTCTCTGGGCTGCAGGAGGTGGACATTTACACAGTGAAGACTGAAGAGCTATCGTTCACATCTGCATTCTGCCTGCAGATACAGCGCAACGACTACGTCCACGCCCTGGTCACCTATTTTAATATTGAATTTACCAAGTGCCACAAGAAAATGGGGTTTTCCACAGGTGAGCTGTTTACTGCTTCCCAGAGCCTCCTCCCTCTCCCATGCTCTTCCACGTCTTTGTGGGATGATCAGGGCTGGCCTTGACTTGAGGAGAAGTTGCTGGGTGTTAGCTGGACGACACTCATCAGCCTTCCCCAGCCATGGAGGAACCGTGCATCCCTACATGTATACTGTCCAAGGGGAAGGTCAATAATGCTGTGGTTGTTACAGCCCAAGTTGAGTGTGTTGGATAAGGGCGAGGCAGGAGGTAGGGCTCATGGAGGGGCCCTGAGACCCTTCAAATGCATATTTGTTCAGTAGCATTTTCTGAGCACATTCTGTGTGTGTGAGGGGGGCAGGCAGGGGGATTATGGATGGAGTTGAATAAGCCTTGACTGCACTGCCATGCTGCTGTGCAGGACACAGCCTGTCTCACAGCAGCCTGCACACTGGTCTCCTTCCCTTCTCCCTTACTTTCACACCAACCTATCCTTCATTAAATCTCTGATGGTGTTCCCCCAAGATCACTCCACTCCCAAATCCCAGCCCCGCTTCCAAGGTGCCTCACTGCCTTCAGTAGATTAACCTGGCAAATGGGGATCCCATGGCCTGGGCCTGGCCCACTCTCCAGGCTCATTCCTCACCACCATCCTCGGCCGAGCCGGGTCCCGTCGCTACTACTCCACGGATGGCCCAGCTACACCGAGCTCCTTGCTGACTTCTAAACTCTGAGGCCTCTTTGTTCTCTGGGCTATGGCTTCCGCACACACCAGCCCTTGCCCATTCAGGTATGCCCTGGAGGCGGGAGGGGCCTTTGTCAGAGGCTCCTCTCTCCTCCTGCATCAATCTTCGAGGGTGACCATGACAAAGTACCCAGGCTTGAGGGCTTAACCACACATGCAGTTCTGGAGGCTGGAAGTCCAAAGGCAAGGTGTCGGCTGGGCAGCTTTCTGGTGAGGGAGCTCCTCTGGCCTTGCAGATGGCCACCTTCTCGCTATGTCTTCACGTGGTCTTTCCTCTGTGCTTATGAGCCCTTGATGGCCCTATGCATGTCTTAATTGCCTCTTCTAAGGACACCAGTCAGATTGGATGAAATTAATCACCTCTTTTAAAGCCCTTTCTCCAGATATAGTCCCATTCTCAGGTACTGGGGATTAGGACTTCAGCATGAATTCGAGGGAGGAGGGTCCCACAATTCAGATAGTAATACCGCTCTTGCCCCTTCTCTTCACCTGGTTTCCTGTCTCAGCTCAGAGGTTGCCTGATCCCCGCCTTCCCTTTGGGTCAAGGTTCGGTGTCCTCAGGGCTCCCTAACATCCCGTGCATGTACCTGTCATGGTGACATTTTAATGATACACATGCGCAATCGCAGGAAGAAATCAGGATAAAGAGTCAAATGAAACATTCGCACCCCCGACCCATTCCACCCCTACTCTTCAGAGGCAAATACTGTTATTAATGACTTCTTTTGTATCATTCTCCCAAATGTCAGTGGGTACACAAGCACATACGTATCCACATATCCACATATCTTTTTTTGGCTTTTTATTTTGAAATAATTAAAGACTCACAGGAAGTTGTAAAAATAGTACACAGAGTTGTGTGAACCCTTTTCCCTGCTACCCCACTGAGGGGTCTTATGTAAGCATAGTACAATGTCAAAACTGCATCTTTTTTAAAAAAACTTAGGTTGATCCTACCCTCCACACTGCCCTCAGCTACCTTTTCTTTATTTAACAAGCTTATCTTGGTGATACCCTCATAGCCTCACAGAGATATCTAGTTTCTTTTTTGTTTAACCACACAAGCCATGCCATTATTTATTCAGCATTCTCACTCTTTCTTGCAACCGTCAGTCTCCTGCATGAGTAGGGAATTACATCTCAGTGATCTCTGCATTCCTGGCTTCTAAAGCACAGTTCTAAACAAATCGCTGTTGAAGAAGCATATGTTGATATGACCCCTGCCCTCAGGAATGTGTTCCTGTTGAGTCTTCTTGGGAATTGGGAGCATGGCATCAGGGGGTGGGTAGGTGAGCAATTGTGTGTCTAGTAGGGGGAGTGGGGAGTTGAGTTCTACCAGAAATGGAGGACGTGATTGTTTGCTTCCAGAAGCCCTGATGACAATGATGCTTTTATTTTTTTCTCAGAGACAAGGTCTTACTGTCTCCCAGACTGGAGTGCAGTGGCGCAATCATAGCTCGCTGCAGCCTTGACCTCCTGGGCTCAAGCAATCCTCCTGCCTCACCCACCCACAAAGCTGGGACTACAGGCACATGCCACCAGGCTTGGCTGATTTTTAACATTTTGTAAAGATGAGGTCTTGCTTCATTGCCCAGGCTGGTCTCAATGATTCTCTTTTACCTATGGAAAGAGAGGGCAAGAAACGAATCTCTTCACAGAAAGGATTTTCCCAGACCCAGTGCCTCCTGACTACTGAGATGGAGTCTTCTGGTCTGTCAGCCAGGCAGTGCTGGTGCTTTCCTGCCCTGGGTGATTGTCAGCTGCTGCCCTCCTCACAGGGCCAGTGCAATTCTTCCCAGTGGACAGGAGAAGCCAGGAGGGGGAAGGCAGGTTTTACTTTGATCTTGAATGATTGGGAAGACTGTGCCTAGCAATGGTGAGAGTGGGGGTAGTGAGGGAGCTGGGGAGGAGCCTTATTGGGGACAATGGCTGTGATTGGAAGCTAGAGATGAAGTCACAGGAGCTGGCTCTGCCTATTCCATCCCCAGGATGATTAATCCAGTGCCTGCCCTGCTGTAGGTGATGAGAAAGTCAGTGGACAAGGATACTCTGGAAAAAAATTCTTAGTTTCCAAAGCCCAGCCTCCATCCCTGCAGCTCTCAGCCAGGGCTTTATTTTCCTTGAGATGATCTATTAATATTTCTAGTCCCCAAGGTCAAGCAGACAGTCTTCTGGACCCTGTGTAGAGATGGCTTCCTGGCTCTGTGGTGGCAGGGATGACGTTCTTCGTGGCCCCATGTGGAGGAGCCTGGGTTGAGCTCACATCCACAGTCAAGACATCAGCTCTGGGCTGCCTGAAAGATGGTGAGGATTTGCTCTGAGTGCTGAAGGCTCTAACCTGGTGGCTTTCCTCCCTAGTCTTTGTTCACACCCCCACTGCAGTCTCACGTGGTTCAAAGATTATGGATCTAAAGCCAGCTGTGAGACTGCTCCTCTGTCTTTTTGCAATTATAGTGTTATACCTTCTTCCTTTTGCACAGAATTCCACAAACCTAGGTTCTGAAAGACATTTGGAGGTCCCACAGTCCCCAATTTGCCACGCAAAACTTCTTTAAAGAAGTGGTTTTCAAAGTGTGGTCCCTGGATGGGTAACCAGTATCACCTGGGAAATTGTTAGAATTGCAAATTATCGGGCCTCACCCTGGACCTACTGAATAGAAACTCTGTGCAAGACTGCCCTGAACCAGAAGGCTGAGAATTTGACCAATGTTGAGTTTCTTCTGGAAAGGCTATTCCGTCTCCTCACTCAGGCATACCCTC
Source organism: Cheracebus regulus (assembly GCA_963574635.1). Lineage (NCBI taxonomy): Eukaryota > Metazoa > Chordata > Mammalia > Primates > Pitheciidae > Cheracebus > Cheracebus regulus. The sequence continues at coordinate 57,950 of CAUYQU010029344.1, forward strand.
AGTCTCCACGAAGACTCTGCTTTCTGGCTGACTTAGATCCCTTTTCTTGGCACATGCCCATACGGCTAGCAGTAGGGGTAGGGGAATAATTTGTTGAGTTGCTTTTTCAGCCACCTTTGTATGTCACCGTGGGGCTCTGTTTCTAGCAGGTAGCAAACTTCTTTCCCAGTTCATGTGGGTTAGCAGTGGGGTATACTCAGACCATCTATACTCTGACAACTGACAGAGTAACCCTTTCTGTTTTTATGGATCTCAGATGCACAGACTTAGATTAATCCTAATTCTTGGCTCATGACATATGTCATTATTGGACCATGTATGGTTCACTTTTTGCTAACTTATATATTGATATATGTTAACATAATGAATATCCATGAACTCACCATGTAACTCAGTAACTAGAATATAAATTAATTTATATTAATTAGAATGTAAATAGTAGCTAGAATAAAATAATAAATATAATAAAATAAATCAATAAATACTAGTAAATAATGTAAATTTACTAGTATTACTATTAGAAGGTACTACATTAGTTAATGTTAGAAATAAATATAAATTGCTGTTCATTTAAATATAAATATTAACTAGAAAGACAATGGTAATAACTGTAATATGATTATAATTAAGTGTAAATAAATGAATGCATATTTGCATTAATTTGCTTGCACTTATTAATTCGAGCCATGCCCTGACTCAATGACTGAAATGCCGCCAACACCTCTGCATCTTCCTGGATGCCTAACCCCATTCCACCTCCCGTATCGCCTCTAGACGAACATTACTCTGAATTTTGTGATCCTCATCCCCTTGCTATTTCGGAAAAGTTTTATCACATGGATGCATGTGCCTAAACAAGGTATTGTTTTGTCTCAGCTGTTTTTGAACTTGATGCAAAGTGTAGCCTGCTGTGTGTGGTCCCTCCTTATCAACCCCCAACTGAGTTTTCTGTCTCAGCCCAGCGGTAGCCCCACTCTGTGGGCCACTTAGAAGCACATCCCATACCGTAAAGCCTGAAAAATGATCCCTTCTAATGACTCTGACGTCCCTGCAGCTCCAGGCAGAAGCTGTCGCAAATAGGCACAGACACCCAGGGTTCCAGACTGTGGCAGCCAGTGGACATGGCAGCCCCTCCACAACACATCCCCTCAGTGGAGTGGCTGCAGAAGTGGGAACTGGGGCCCCTGGGGCTACTGTGTAATCCAGGAAAGCCAGGTGGTGGGTGGAAGGGCAGGAGCCCCAGCAGGAGCAAGCCTGGGTGCAAACCCTGGTTTTTCCAGATTGGGGTGGGGCGGGGGAAGGGAAAGCCTTGCTCCCTGACAAGGAGAACTCTAGATGTTGTCCATAACCTTTTGTTGAGTGCTCACCCTTGTGCACGGTGACATTCTGGATATTTTCCAGGGCATTCTCTACCACTAGAGAGGCAGCATACCTTTGCAGGCCAGAGCCATAGTTGATAGACAAATAAAATCATATACACTGTAATGACCAAAGAATTGTCTGATACAATCGCCTAGTAAGTCCCTAACATGGGCCTAATATGTTTCAGGTAGGGTGGCCATGTAACTTATCTTTCCATTAAGGACAGGTCTGCAGGTGAAGGGGAGAGCTGGTAATTATTATGCCCGGAATACAGATGCAAACTAGATCTGTCCTGGGCAGAACAGGAGGCTTGGTCACCTTTAGTATATGATGCTTTCCCCTCCTCATCTCATTTCATCCTCACAATACCTCAGGAGATAAATATTGTGACCCATATTCTGCAGTTGTAGAAAAGGAGCCCCCAGTCACAGCACAAGTCAGTGGCAAAGCGGAGACTGGACACTGGGCCTATCATCATCTAATTAAATGTCTTTCCCACTCTACCTTCTCAAAAGAGGTCAGGAGATGCACAACAATTCAGCCATGGCTGTGTGTCTACATTGCCTGCCCCTCCATGGCCCCCAGAATTACTGACTTCAAATTTCTTGGAATAGAATCAAAACATTGACTTGTACTAAGTTTCTCCTGGGTACTTTGATGGAGAAGTAGGATTGGGAAAACTGGTTTAGACAATTAGTCCATGGCTAGTGGCCCCATCATGGAAATGAGATGTTTATGGATGTTCTTAACTCTTTGATATTGACATCAAGGAAAAATAATCACCTTCCTCCAACTCAAAACTGGCATGTTTTGGGGACTACCATCAGAGGCAGACCGATGGCTGGCAAATCTGGGCTGGGAAGTCTCTAGGGGTCTCATAAGGCATCAGATTAGGTGACAGAAGGAGGCTGCTTGAATTCCCTTGCCTGAAGGTCTTTAGGAACAGGAGAGAGACACCTGTCTGAGCTGGTGTAGGTGGAAGTGGGGGCGAGAGTGCTGTCAGTCATACACCGACAGTCTCCACACAAAACTAGGCACTATCTTTTGACTATTCAGAGGTAGTTGGCAGAGAAGGTTGTTGGGAGCAGGTGGACTTTGCCTGCAGACAGCAGTGTGCCCTGGAGGCTAGAAGGCTGGATGTGTTCGGGAACCCAGGCAGGGTCTGAAAGGCACAGACTCAACATTCATGATCCTCTTTCCCTTCCAAATGTGCAGGCTGCACTTGCTCCCCATGACCTTGAGTTGGCATCGATTTCCTAAACGCACACATGGAGGGCTACTTGAGTCTCTCTCCAAACCACTGACATGTGATCAAGCCAGTTCATTGCGAAGGGCAGAGAAGGACAGACTCTTCAGTGCCATTAAAATAGACCTTGAGGTTTTGAAAGATCTTAGAGGTCACCTGGTCTGAGTCAGTGCATGACAAAGCCCCACTTGGTGCTGTGTGAACACCTTGCTAGGGTGGACCTCAGGTGGATCATACGATTGTGGGACGGTTCTAATTCTTCTTGGTTAATTAAAAATCTGCCTCTAATGATTCTTAGCTCTGCCTTTGTTCTGCCCCCAAAGCCATGATAAGGCCACATGTAAGTCTTTCCATGTGACAGTTTTGAAGTGTTTTGAAGACCCTTATCTTATCCCCAAGTCTTCTCATTTTTATCATTGGCTCTAAAAAAAAAAGAGGAAATCCTGGTAGAGGAATGCAACAGCCCAAACCAAAAGGAGCTTCCTATAATAAAATTGGTTCTTCTACAATCTGTAGATTCCAAAGGCCCTGGGTGTAATTAGACACGTACGAGTACACTGAAGCATCACAGACGCTTGCTCTTCAGGTTCTTAACATTATTCATTTATTCAATACTTGTAGATCTACCAAGCACCGAGGCAGGCACTAAGGAAGCAAGGCTTGCCCAACCCCTGCCTTCATGGAGATTGCAGTCCATGAAGGATGCAGACAAGTGGAGGTGGGGGGAAGGCATTATCTTGTGTGACAGACACTGCAATAACAGAAGCTCAGGATTTCATGGGAGCCCTCAATCCACGTTTCACGGATCAGGCAAGGCTTCCCAGAGAAAGGATGAGGAAGAGAGAGGCTGGAGAGGCTGGAGGGGAGAGTTTCAGAGACAGCTGCTGGCAAGGATGATGGCCTATGAGGCAGGACCTGTCACATTTAGCTGGAGAATGTGTCCTGTGCTGAGAGGGGAGGGAAGAGACTCAGTGGCAGATACAGGGGAGGTGCAAGTATCACTGTGGCTTTGGGTCATGCAGGATGAATGAGCTGTGGGCCAGCGTTAGGGCTGTGGAACAAGAACCATCCCTCATTTCTTTCTGATCCAGTTAGGAAGACACTTCTGAAACCCTACAGGAGGCCTGAGCCAAGGTGCTAGGCTTAGTTCCCCCTGCCCAGAGAAGCAGGCAAGGAAAGCCTTTTTTTTTTTTTTTTTTTTGAGACAAGAGTCTCACTCTGACACCCAGGCTGGAGTGCAGTGGTATAGTCATAGCTCACTGCAACCCTGAACTCTCAGGCTCAATTGATCCTCCTGCCTCAGCCTCCTGAGTAGCTGGGACCACAGACGTGTGCTCCCACCCTCGGCTAGTTTTCTCATTTTGTTTCCCAGTCTGGTCTTGAACTCCTGGGCTCAAGCAGTCCTCCTACCGCAGCCTCCTCAGTAGCTGGGATTGCAGCTGTGAGCCATTACGTGTGCCCAGCAGGGACAGCTGTTTGTAAGATTGAGGAGCAAGTGCCTGCCATATCAGCGGATCTGGGGAAACTGGCTTAGCTGTGGCGTTCGCATGAATGATGTCATTCAAGGGGAGATAGGAGGGCCTACTCTACAAATCTCTTCCCCACACTGTCTGAAGATTTTCCCTCTGTGGAACTAATTAAAAACAGCAGCATTTTCAGATGCATTTACGTTGATGCATTTAGGTGGTGACAGGGCATTCATCATCCATCCCTTGGTGTGAACTTGTAGTATAAGATTTTCTCTCTGCTGATCCCCAGCTAAGATCAGCCATCGGCACTGAGGGGATGGAGCCGTGATGGGAGGAGAGACCACTGGGGCTCAGTGGGAGTTCTGGTGGGCGCGCAGAGCCTGGCTACAAGGACTACTCCCCTGACCCAACAAGATGCTGGGGCGGATGGTTTCCGTGAGTCCCAGGGAAAGCCCAGCAACTTCTATGCAGGGTCCCAGCCTCAGCCCTTCGGAGACATCTTCTCTGACTCTTTCTCCCCACCTCCTCTGTTCTTTCACCCCTCAGCCCCTGACGCTCCCTACACCCACTGGAAGCAGACTGTCTTCTACTTGGAAGATTACCTCACTGTCCGGAGGGGGGAGGAAATCTACGGGACCATATCCATGAAGCCAAATGCCAAAAATGTGGTAAGTGCCGAGGCCACCTGTGTCACAGAGGGGGACCAGAGACACAGGGGAGAAGGGACCCACAGAGCTGGCTTGCTAGGACCCAGTTGCCGGGGTTCTTAAGTGTCTCCTGCACAGCCAGAAACTTACTGAGGGAGGCAGTCGGTAGCCACATGTGGACGTGACTAGGCCTAATCGAGGGACTCAGTCTCCACCTCTCAAAACTCAGCAAGTAGAGGTTTTCCCTGGGTCCGATTCTGGACTGTCTCAGCTTTGAAGACAGCTTCCAGCTCTTCCCGTGAGGGGCTTTCGAATCAATGGCTCCTCCCTCATTCAGCATGAGCTGGGCTGGGAGACAAGCTCCTGATGGCCTGCAGGACATTTGGCGTGCATTTCTTCCACTGGCTTAGTGGCGGGGAGACTGGCTGGCTCTTTCTGGGCAGCTTGTGCACTACAAGGGTCTGCAGAATGCTCAGAGGGTCACCTCACAGAACACTCAACCACCCCAATCGCTTTACTCCCAGGGTGAACTCAGAGGGAACTTTTTTTATTAAAGCAGAAAGGATTTAGGGAGAAATGGAAGAACTTCCTGTGAGGACAAGGAGGCAGCAGAATGGATTCCTGCAGGCTCTTCAGGGGAACCCTTTAGCCAAAAAGCCTTAAGATGCTGATGCCACCCATCCCTGTGGTGCCAGGAGCAGGTGGTGCCAGGAGCAGGCAGTGCCAGGGAGTGTGGCTTCGTACCCAGATGGCTGCCTGACCCTTTGCTCTCTCTTTGCCTTGCAGCGAGACCTCGATTTCACAGTAGATTTGGATTTTAAGGGACAGCTGTGTGAAACATCCGTATCTAATGACTACAAAATGCGTTAGCACATGTGGGAAGCTGCAGAGAGCAACGTGAAAAGGAACTCTCACCTCGATCTGCCGTGCCGTCCCAAAGAATACCGTTTGCAGGACTATACACTTGAAAACCAGAGTTTTCAACTCTGCCTTGAAGATTGGTGAACTCCCCAGGGCTCCCGTGGGCTCCGCCACTGGACAGAAGGCCTCCAGCTCCTCTGCTCTGCCCTGGGAGCCCTTCACTAAGGCTTTGCATTGCCAGCAAAGAGCGACCTCGCGAGCTATGGCTGGGCCCCGAGGGTGGAAACGTATTCGCGTCTCCCTGTCTCCTCCTTAACTGTGACTCTCCGGGTCTTCTGAGTTTTGCATGCTGCGGGTGTCTAGGACAGATTGCTTCCACTAGAACCTGGAGACATAGCATCTTTGATAGCATAAGCCAGATTATCTGTGTGTGCGGTGGTGTGTGTGTGCGTGCATGTGTGAGTGTGAGCAGCATAGTCCATATTTACCCACAAATACCTGTATATGCATGCATATACAACCAAGTGGGTATACTTAGGTGTTCACTCGGAGGGGCGTGTGCGTGAGTGCGTGCGTCTGTGCCTAGAATATATATTACTCTCAGAGGAGATTCTGTTGCTTTCGAATAGGAATTTGTTTTGTGATAAGTTCGCCCCTTCCCCACCCCTTACCAGATGTTAAGCAGCTATGAAACATTCTCTGTACTAGCTCTGGTCTCCTTTTGACTGGACTGTGGCTCTGAACCCTGAGCATAGTACCACGGACTCCGTGGGCGCTCAATAAACACACATGAGAACAAAGTGGTGGGATGGCTGATTTCCTGGTGCTCTGAAGTAGGAGGGCTGGGGGGAAGCCAGAGGAGAGGCCATCATGGAGTGGAGACTCAAGGGCAGCAGCACCTACATGGGTTCACATTCACTCCCCAGCAGGGAAGTCAGGGCTGGTCTAAGAGCATCTCTCCCATGAACTCTCAGGGGTCCTGCCTTAGAGAGTGAGAAGAAGGTCACGGAGCTGGGGTGGGGGACAGGAGCTAACCAAGAATGTGCCCGGAGGGAAGGCCATGCGTAGCCTGGAGACCTGGTCAGGATAGACCCGTTAGCCTTGGTCCGGCCGTGGTAACAGTGGAATCTGTGAAGGACGGAAATACAGTGTACTTTTCAGGGCATGGTGGAGTGTTTTGATTTGCTTTGGTCTTGGGTTATTCTTTAGCTTCGAAGACCATGATTCTCATCGATGTCACCTCCCTGGGAAGAGACATTCCAGGTGCAGGAAGGAAGAGGGGGCCATTTAGAAATGATGGCTGAGGCTGATGGGACCCAGAAAGGGGGAAGATGCAGGGAAGACCTCGGGCCTGGCTTTGCATGGGTGGGATGTGCTGGTGATGGCAGAGCCCTGGGTAAGGATAACTGAATCCAATAGCAATGGCCTCGGCACTTCCATAACCTTCTGAGGTCCATGGACTTGCCACTTCCATGAAGCCTTGGGGGTTACACGCAGAGGCCTTACTCCAGATGTTTGGCAGCTGAGGTGAGCTGGGCCAGGATCTCAAGTTCCAATTTAACGTGCCCTCTCCTGCCCTGCACTGATTCTTCCAAGCCTCAGGCCTAGAGGCTAAGACTCTGTTTGTATCTAAAGGCAAACACAGTGAAAATTATTTAATGCTTTTTGTGTATATGTATCGGGCAAGAAAAATAGAGAAACTTAAGAGGAGACAGAAGCAAGTGTGTTAGAGGAGAGAGGAGGTTGAAGGAGGACATGGGAAGGTAGCTCCCTTAGGGGGCATTCGAGGAGAGTCCAGGCGTGGGTTTCCATTGTGGTGAGAGTCGGGGTCCCCTGGATTCTGCCTAATGAACTGGTCTGGCCTTGGGCAGGGAGCCCATCCAACCTGGTGTAGGATCCCACCTGTGGTCAAGCAGCAAAATCCCACATTGCCAGGAGCCCAGTGGCACGATAAAGATGCTAGCCTTCTGGGAGCTCCAAGAATTTGGGGCCTGCAGGCATCCCTGACACCCCAGGACCTGGGGATGCTACTGGGGCAGGAGGCTTGGGGGAGGACCAGAGTGAGCAAAGGCCCAGTCATCTTTTGGACCTCTTTGGCCATCAGAGAAGAGGGTCTTCCCAGGGACCTATCCTACACCCATCCCCATCTTTAGCCTTCTGGAGTGGTATAGCCCCTGGGCTGCCCCACCATCACCCCTCCCTGCCCCTGGGCTGCAGAAGGGAAGCCTGCTATGTATAAGGGATCAATTCCACAGCAGCCTCCTCCTGCCTGCTCAGGAGAATGTTCCAGTGGGAATTGTCATTTCCCTCCAATTCAATGGAAAATAAGCAATCTCTGCTTCATACAGGCTCTGAATGGAAGTCAGTGCATGAGATGAGGTCTCAGATGACAGACGATAGAGATGCTATAAAGATGACTTCACTGAAGAAACATGTTTTTTCCTCGACTCTTTGCTTCTTTTTCCTTTTTGAGACTGTACAAAACCCTTTAGAAACTTTCTGGCCTGTCACTCTTCTCCCACTCTGGGGAACTTTGCCCTTCCCTTACCAACTCACTTCTCCCAAAACATGGTGCCTCTTTAGTGATTGCATCTGGGCTTGTCTGTACAGAGGCCACTCTGTGCTTGTTCTGAAGTCCACTGATAGCACGATTTCTCTCCCCTCCTAAACCACAAGCTCCAAGGGCAGGGACCTACCTGAAGAGAGTGGGGTGCAGGTGGCTGGTAACATAGTGACAGCTGACCCAGCACTTGCTTGACTCCCATGGAATGCCCCTGTGAGCTCCTGCCCCTGCACCCAGGACTTGCAGGCTCCAGCCTCTTCTATTTGTGCTCCTTGGGAGATGCCAACATGTATTTTTTGGTTTCATAAAAACCACCCCATGGAGGCCATCTGCCCTAGACAGACACAAGCCTCTGTAAACTCTGTGGGCAGAAATGAGACCTTAGCCAGGCCCTCCCTGGACCCGTCTCTGAAGCCTTCCTCTCCCCTTAATGTCATACCTGCAATCCCACCCATAGATTCTATCTCACTACAGACCTCAGTAGTGGCATGAAATTAAGCCAGACATCTCAGACCATCTCTGTACCATGTTCACTCAGCCTGGAGTCTGTCCCTGGTCTAGTGGCAGCTCTGATCACCTGCCATGTGCCCTGCCTTGATCTCCTTGGGCTCATAGTATGCAGAATCTGTCTTGTCCTTGCAAGTCCCCCTTCCTACCACACTGAAGGCCCCAGCCCGGTTTTTGGAGCCCTCTTCCTGAAAAAACATTTTCCTGGATCCCTGTTACCTGCCTGGGGTCCTGACTAGTATCTCTTTGGATATGTTATTTCTGAGTACAGCCCTACCTGGGGGCACCGAGATTTCCTTAGACCCCTGGGCTGTGGCATATTATATCCAGATCCTTATATTGTTGTCTGGTGACTTCCGACCTAAGTCTGACTTCCCGAGGACAGGTGACCCCCTGAGTACGTGCCTGATCACAGTGGATGTGCTGGGCTCCAGGTCTGGAGCCTCCAATGTCCCCATCCCATTGGAAGCAATTAGTCCATATTCAACAAAGGCTCAGACACAACATACTGGATACTTAACAGGCTCCAGGAAGTGAACTAGATAGCAGCAACATAGCAGAGTCAGCAGGCATCCTGGAACTCAGTGATCATTAGTGTCTGGCTAGGCTGGGCCTGCTCTTGCCCAAATCTGAAGCAATAAGGTCCCTTTGACATTGCTTATAACCAGCTCCAGCTCTACCCATCTCATCCTGAGGCCAGCCACAGTTCTTAGCCCAGGTCTGCAACACAACCTCCGTCAGAAAAGGTGGGGAGCTGTGTTGCTTGTTGACTTATCTCAGTCACTAAGCTCTCTGTGAATTCCATGGTGGGGGTTAGGGGCATTGTGTCATTTTCAGAGAATGACAGTGTTCCAGGAGGCCCAGGGCCCTTTTTAAAGCTGGCAGTAGGTCATTTCTCACAACAGAGGTGCCAAAGGGACTGTACCAGTCATTAGCTACACCTAAGGCTAGAGAGCAGCCGGAGCAAACCGGGGCAGAGAAAGCCCCAGCAAGCGGGTCACCAGACCCAGGCCCCTGCTGTCCCCTTTTCCAAAGGCAACCATCAGCCGCCGCACAACTCTGTGCATGACACGCATTTTGTCAACTCCCAGCACTGCTGCTTACTAAAAATGTGACCTTGGGCAAGTCACTATGAGACTCAGTATCTTCTTCTGCTGAAAAGGAGGCAACTTGGAATGAAATGAAATAAATGTAAAATGTGTTTGGAAAATGCAAACCACAATGAAACCCTAGTAAACTGCTTCTTCAATCGCCATTCTGCTCTGGATTGCAATTCTGTTCTTGAGAAGCACATTTGGATGACAGAGGATGACAGAGTGGAGCCCCATGGGTCTGCAAAGGCCCTGAGGTCAGCAGACACCACAGTCAGAGCCAAGGGCAGCAGCAGCCCAGGCTCCAGGGTTTACTGGCACCCATGTATGTCCTTCCATGGCACCAATAGGTGTATGTCTTTCTATGAGAATGAAAAGATCCTCCATTGTAGAGAAGCCACAGACCCATCTGGGGCACTCGGGCAGGGCCTCACCTTCTGGCTGCCTCTGCATCCATTTCTAATCCCAAGAACTTGCTGGTGACCTTGAGACAGCACCTGGCATGCTAAGCCTAGTGCCTGCTTTGCATACCAGGGAAAAGAGCACAAGATAATCCAAAGTGTTATTTTACTTTGGAATTCGACACATGCTGCTTTTCCTGGGAGAATTATTCCTTTAGTCATATTTAGTTTCAGTTAATAATATATTGAATTTGTATCCTTGGAGTACCTATTCTCTTTGATGACCAGAGTTAGTGGCTTGGAAGCACATTCTGGGGACCGGCAAGGGGAATGGGGTGGGGACTAGGCTGGGAACCTAATCTTGTTGGCAATAACAGCCACATCAATGCTTAAGACTTGTTTGGCTCCATTTATCAGGAAAGTACCAGTCAACTCCCCACTGTCAGAAATTGTCATTAATATGTCAGAGGCATGCACCACTACGGCATTGTGAGTCAGAAGGCACCAGAAGAACAGAACTATAGGGATCCTTCTCTGTGTTCAGGGAAGGACTGGGCCTCCCAAGAAAATATCTGTGCAGGAAAGAGGAGCAAAATCTAGAGATGTGGAAATAGTGTGCTGCACACACAGGGAATAGTGTGTCACCAGGAAACATGGCAGATCTGTGTGGAGGCAGGAGGCAGGTCCACTCACTCAGTGCCTTTTACCTGCATGCTGGGCACAGCGTGCAGATGAAGCTTGAGGTGCTGCTGCTTTTTCGGCACAAGGCCCTGGTTCTGGACTCAGTTGGTACCCAGAGCGCTACATGAGTGGCCTGTCCTGACTTCCTCCATTCCATATATATTTCTTGGGTGCCTCCTGTGTAGCAGACTTCTTGCTAGGCGCCGGGAGTACAGCACAGAACAAAAGTGATGCCAGCCTGCCATCTTGGAATTGACTGGCTGCTGGAGAAGCAGACACTAAACAAGAGGGATAAATATTATGAAAAGGAAGCAGAGGCTGAGGGGGTAAGAGACTGTTATTTAGAGCCTGAGAACGAGAGAGCTTCCCTGAAGATAGGACTTTAAACAGAGCCTTAAAAAACTGGGAGGGGAGCGGAGGGGAGGGAAGGGGGGGCGGATGGAGGAGGGATCCAGCAAAAACAGCAAGTGCCGGGGCCCAGCCTGAAGGAGTCCGGAGAGTTTGGCTGAACTGAAAAAGACAAGCCCACAGAGGAGCAGGGGAGAGCCCAGAGAAGGGGGCCTGAGATACAGGCTGGGCTCCATGGTCAAGGACCTTGCAAACCACATCAAGGACACATTTTCCTTAGGCAATGAGAAGACACTCAAGGATTTTAATCAGGAAAGTGACAGGACAAGATTTGCATGCCACACACGCTCACCATCTAACGAGCTCAATTTGGCAGTTGTTTTCCTTGAAAAATGGTAATACGCTTAACCCACTGCCTGCTTCAGAAAATCAACCGCAGAACAGGTCATCTGTAAAACCGGCAGAACCTCTAGGAACCATGAGTGAAGGAGGAGGACTGAGGCTTCTTTTGGTTGCTGCTGTTGACAGTGGCTTGAATACAGATTGCTTTGTTTTAGGATTGCCCCGTTCAGCAGGAGGGAGTCTGCAACTGGCCAATTTGCGCAACTCTGAGATCATTTGCATTGTCCCTCCTGGTGTCATGTCATGCTGTTCTTTCCATGAGGACAGCCTCCTCCTGGCTCAGTGTGTGTCATTGCCTGGGAGGGGGAAGGCAGTTGGAAGGGTCTGTGCGAGGCTGGATCTGCATTTAGGATTGTTCTTGCTGCTTCAAGCCCTGGGCAGCTGTTTCCAGGGGAGCAGAATGCTTGGCATCACTTTCAACTCACTGAACATATTCCTGAAGCATCTTTCAGAGGCTCTGTGGGTTGCAATGGGTCTCTGATATCATGACAACTGCTTTTTGGCCATGGTTGGTTAGCTCTGTTGGACAGAGCATCAACTTCAAGCCAAAGGCACAGGCTTCATAGACCTGCAGCTCTGTTTCGTGGGCATGGATGACGCCTTGAACTCCAGCCAGCCATGGAGATAAACAGGCCTGGGGTTGAGCCTAGCTCCCACCGTGAGTAGCTGAGACTGGCAGTGAGTTACTGGAATTGTCTACTTCTGTGTGAATTCTTTCCCTGTTAGATGGGGAGGATAATAACACCTTTCTCCCAGGGTCGTTGCAAGTGTCAAATAACACTGAAGGAATTAAGTGAGATCATGAGATCACATGGTAATGCACCCTGGGGCACAGGCAGCTACTTATAAACAGTAGCTCTTTCTGTTCTCAGAACTGAGGGCTCCAGATAAGAACATGCAGATGACTCCCGGCTCTCTCAGGGAGAGAGAGAAAAACAAGTCCAAGTAGAGTGTCTCTCCACAGTGGGCCAGAGTGCTGGCTTCACCTGGCCAAAGAGAGAAGGCGTAGGATCCTGTGTTGCTTGGAAAGAATTCCAGAGGTGGCCTCGGAGATGCCTAGATTAGGAATGCCATGGTTAGACTAGATATAGATAGATTAGAAAGTCAGAGCAGTGCCAGGACACATCTGAGGTCATTAAATGTGACTTGGGGCCTGAAGCTGCCTGTTGCAGAGTGTGGAGCTGTCCAGTCGGCAAGAGGTTTCTCACGATGTCCTGGACTAAGGACCCAGCATGAGCTGAGATCAGAATAAGCCCCAGGCAGTGGTTAGGAGCGTGGGCCCTGGAGCCAGAGGAACATATTGAAACCTTGTTCTCCCTCTTTTGGCTGTGTAACCTTGAGCAAGTCATTCAGCCTCTCTCTGCCTCAGTTTCCTTTCCTGCAAACGGGCAGTATCCTATTATCTACCCTGTGGAATTGTGGTAAGAGGCACATGAGAAGCATGCCAGGTATGTGATGAGCAATGCATAGAATAGCCGCTCTTCCTAGAATTACGCTGGGCTTTGCACACCTCCAGGACTTGGGCACACTGGCCCTTCTGAGCCTCCCAACCTGGCTACTGGGCTCTCTGGAGGTGTGCAAAGCCCAGCGTCTGTGCCTCACACTTGTCATGCTGCATTTTCAGCATGTGTTTTTGTGTCTGTCTCCCCACTGGACTGTGAACTCTTAAGTTTAGGCTCTGCATCCCACTTACACTGCAAGTCAGTGTCAACAAGTCCCCAGCCCATCTCAGGTGCTCAACAAAGATTTGCTAAATGAGCAAGCGCTGACTTGATGCCATGACACCCATGGCAGTCCCAGTCTGCCTGCTGCTCCTGACCTCCGAACCTACTCTGTCACCTTGGGCTAGTCACTCCCTGCCCTGGGCCTCGGTGTTCTCATTTATGGGATAAAGGTATTAGCCTAGAATTATCTTGAGGTCCCCACCCAGCTTCAAGAAACTGTGATTTTTGTGATTCTACAGCTCTTATTTTGTGACCCTGGGCTCGGATCTTTGAATGGCTCCTTTTCGGTGGAGACTTGGGGCAGGAGTGAAAAGTAAAGGCTCAAGGAAGAAAAGAGGTTCCGGCAGGTCTGCAGAAAGATACCATGGAGGCTCTGCCAATGAGCAGCCAGAGGACTGGGAGGTTGAACCGCCCAGGTGCGAGGTTTCCCAGGCGCTTGACTGCAGTTCATTAGTGTGCGACTCTGCAGAGATGGGCCGTCTCCTGGAAAACCATTTTAGTAACTGAGCGCAAATGGGATTAAGGATGTTGGCTGGCATCTGGCCAGGACCACGTGGCTCCCATCCACATGGGGAGTTCATTTGTCTGTGCTAATGTTGCCTATTGATTATCTCTGATAAGATTTTCTTTCAGGTGTTTCTCCGCAAAGTGTTTCTATTGAGTGGAGCTCTGGGACTGTGGCTTCTGGGGGCTCTGTGAGGGGAGAGGAGTGGGGAGCAGAGCTGGGAGGTGTCCAGGATCAAGGGAGGCCTGGAGAACGATGGCCAGTTGAGAAGGCAAACCTTGTACCAGGTCTGCATACAGTGACTATGGCCCTGAATCCAGGGGTCCTGGGGCTAGATAAGCCCTGGCCCTGCCACCCCCAACCTTGCCCTTAGGGAGGTCCTCAGTCTCCCTGGGTCTGTTTCTACAGGACGTGCTGCAGAAGTGACTTGTGAACTCGACAGGGCTGTACACATGTAGCTTTTTGTGTTATTCCCTCTCAGTCCACAAGCCACAGCTGGCTTTGAATATTCATATTCATGGAGAACACTACGGCCTGGAGAATTTCAAGTAATGAATAATCCAAAAATTTAATTTGACTTGAAGCTTGTAGTGTGTAATCCCCATGCCCTCACTTCATCCTGAGAAATCCCCTTTTCAGAAAGCTGAGGCTGTTTGGATTTAAGTTTTAAAAAGTCAGTGTTTGAGATGTAGACTTGAAGTCTGGAATGGTGGAAGTACAGTAGGGCAGCCTGAAAGCGCACTGGACTGTGGGAAGACTGAGGTTAAAGATTTGACCTGGTGGGTAGACAACGTGTAACGCATTAGAGCTGAGGTTGTTGCTTATGCAGTTTCTTGCTTTACCTCCATCCTCACTCATCCTGGCCACGCCCACTACTCTGTGCCGGCCTGAGGAAGCTGGCCCAAGGGTGATGCACGAAGTGCCTCTGGCCTTCCATCCTGACCAATCCTTCCACTCCTCTTTCATCCGCTCATGTAGCTCCCTGTCTAAACCGCCCCCACCTCCGGTGGTTCCTCGTGATCTCCAGGCTGATACTGAAACTCCTGCTTGCCCAGGGGAGGCTGTCTGGCTCTGGTCTCCCATCTCCCCTTCACTCTCAAAGACCCAGCTCTGTCTTCCACCCCTACCCCCCGAGTCCTAATCCTATGCACCGTCCTGGCCATACAAGCCGTGTGTCCAGCACGCCTGGGCCCCATCGCTTTCACTCTCCTGCTTCCCTGATTTTCTTCTGTTATTTCCTCCCACCAATTGTGAACTCCTTTGTTGGAACTAGGAGTCTTCTCCACCTCCATTCCCACCTGGAGGCATCTGAGTCCCACTCAATTCTCAATGTCCATCACAGGGTGAATATCCCTGATCTAAAATGTTTGGGACCAAAAGTGTTTTAGATTTTGGATTTTTTTTTCCATTTTGGAATATTTGTATACACATAATGAGATATCTTGGGGATGGGATCTGAGTTTACAAACAAAATTCACTTATGTTTCCTATACACCTTACACACATAGCCTGAAGGCGATTTTATATAGTTGTACAATTTTGTGCATGAAACAAAGTTTTGGCTGTGTTTTGACTGTGGCTCATCATATGAGGTCAGGTGTGGAATTTCCACCCTATGGCATCATGTCAGCACTCAAAATGTTTCAGATTCTGGAGGATTATGGCTTTTCCAATTAGGGATGCTCATCCTTTATTCCGCATCGCTGCTCTCTCATTGTTTTCTACCTGTTTGCTAATATAGATCCTTAACTTGGAGCTCCCTGATTTCTTTATTTTCATGTTCTAAGGGCATAGGGTATTGTATGGCACGTCAGCACATATTCAAACTTGGGTGGAAAATATTTCAGGCCATTAACAGTAGGACTAAAGAGGAGAGAGTAAGGGATGAACTCGGAATGTGTAGTGTGCATGGTTTCATCTGTGTGTGTGTGTGTGTGTGTGTGTTGTACACCCACAGACACAGGATGAGTCAATGTAACCCCTGAGTCCACATCCTTCCTGAGTGTAGATGATCAGCACTGACCCTAGGAGTCCTTGGCACCTTGTTAGGACCTCTGCTTTACTAACGACCTGCCTAAGCAAGTCATCAACGTTCTCTTAAATTCAGAGAGTGCAGGCAGTGTGGCAAAGAGGAAGAGGCATCAAACAGTGGATCTAAGGTCAAGAAATGCTCACAAGCTTGTGGGATTTTTCATTTTCTATTATTGAATTCCATTACTATTGCTGCTCATAATAATAAGGTTAAACAATTGAAAAATAAGGGTCTTCCAGCTTCTAATTAAATAGAATTTCCAGCAGCAATTGGGGGTGGGGGCAAGAGTTGATATTATTTTTAGGGACAGGATCTCACTCTGTTACCCAGGCTGGAGTGCAGTGGTGCAATCACAGCTTGCTGCAGCCTTGAACTCCTGGCGTCAAGTGATCCTCCCACCTGGGCCAGGAATTACAAGTGTGAGCCACTGCATCTGACCTATTTATAAACAAGTAAAATAAAATAAACTACCAAAAATAAAGCCCTGCAGGTGATTCAAACCTGCATCCAAGGTTGAGAACCCAAGTTAGCTCTCAGCTGGGCTCATGTGGGCTGGGACACAGTGCAGCTGGGTCAGGGCAGTACTGCCATGTTTGGGGAGCTGCTCTCCTGGTTCCAGGGCCTGCAGTGCTGGCCAGGCAGCCGGCCACCTGCCAGGAGATGAAGGATAGGAGGGGCCACTTATCAAGTCTCAAAGGGGTGATGCTCAGGGAGTACAGGGGATGTGGCTTCATTTACAGCAGGAGAGGACTGGGTTAGATCAGAGCCCCAGATGGGTTCCCGGTGAATATCCATCCTTTGTGATGTGGGGACAGACTAGGAACCCTGATGCCATGGAGGCTGTGAAACTCTCACAGGTGCATGACTGGAGTTGTAGGGTTCTGCGTGCAGTGAACCCCCTTCCCAGCACTGAGTGGGAAGATGTTGTGAGGCTTGTGTGGAGCCAGCTGTGGACAGCAAGGGCAATGGGCCAGGGATCAGCTTGGCTGCTCGCTGACCTCAGACCCTGTGCATGTCCCTTCTCCTGCCTGGGCCACAGTCTCCCTCCTGTCTGTGACTGGAGGAGGGAGCGTAGTGATCCAGTTCTCAGACAGCCTGGCACTTGTTCCTACACACTAGTCAATGCAGAAGTCCCTGCTGACTGGGGTTAGGGGCGACGGGAGGACTGGCTAGAGTGAGAGCACCCAGCATTCACCTGGGGGGTGGAGCAGAGATTAGGGGTACATACTGTTCTCTGGCAGAGTTGAGGGAACCCAGACTCCTGTGCTCCCAGCCACTGCTCAGACTACAGGCTTCCTGTGCCATTGAGTGGGCTGGAGGGAAGGGGAGAGCAGGGGAGATGGGTCTTATGAATGAAAGTTGCTTTGGGAGGGGGAAGGAGAGAAAGGGAAGGAAGGGGAGAGGGGGTAGGGAGAGCACAGAGGAAGGAAAAATGCAGCTTCATCTGCTTGTTTGTGTTTCTTGTATTTAAGATGCCGACTTCTAGCATATTTTTAAATCCATCAGACATGAAAGGCTGATTTAAATAGATCCACAGTGTGAAGCTGATGATTTCACTTGCCACAATAGGGAAGCTGGCAGGGCCCTGGCCAGGATCCAGCACCTTCCTCCCTCCTCGCCAGGGAAGCTGCGGAGCAAATCGCTCTGGGCTAGAGAGACTTCCAAGCCAAGTGCTTTCCCTGCCCTGATGGGGATGCAGAGGGAGGAGGAGGGATGGCGGGAAGTGGGGGAAGAAGTAGGGCAGGGAGGAAGTGAAGAAGAGATGGGTTAAAGGAGGAAACTGACCTTGAGAAATGAACTAGCCCCTCCCCCATCCTCCTGGGCCAGGAAAGCTTCCCAGCTGAGGCCATCCTGACTCCCTGTACTACCTGTGCTATACCCGCTCACTTCACTCTCAGGTCCAAGGCTGTGGGGTGTAGCTGGGGGCCTTGTAATCCTTTGTGTCTAATTTTTCACCTGCATTTCTAAGAGCAGACCTTCAGAAGGTTCATCCTGTGAGGAGTCGGTTTCGTTGCTGGACAGCAACCTTGGAGATAAACTCCTCCCTTGGGATAAGTTGAAATCCTTTCGCTCTGCTATCACCAGTTCTAATCCCTCCCTCTTGAGTCCCTCAGAATAAGCTTAAAACCAAAGTCAGCCTTTTATCCCTGAACCACATACTCAGGTTCCCTCTTAAACGCCAACCATTCTATGCTAGTTTCTAGTCTTTACTGTAAATTATTACAATATATATCTCTGTAAAACCAACATATTTCTGGGTGTCAATTAACGTATTTTCTGCTATCGTCAATGCAACAAAATTCCAGGAACCACAAAAGACTTTTGCCACTTGTTTTTGTTGTTGTTGTCAATCAACATCCTGGCGATCTACTCTGGGGCTAGGCCAGAGGCTCCTGTTGACATACAGGTTACAAAGGTCTGTTGACCAGAAGCTTGTGTACAGGTGGTGGGGCCACGCTCACCGAGAAATGTATTCATGGGGAAGGGTAGAGGGTCCAGAAGCACTGAGTACCCTCCCACCGCAGAGTTGAGAGTCAGGTGAGGCCCTCAGGGGAGGGAAGGTAGGAGTTCTGGCAGAGGCATTTGTATGGCATATCAATTTATGCATGTGTGGTTCTAGCTGTTTCCTCCCCTCACGCACAGTGAAGCCCCAAAGGCTGTACGTGAGCTTGTCTTCCTTTCTAGCTCTCTCATCTTTTAATATAACCTGAGACAAACATTGAGTGTCTTACAGCTTCTGTTGCTGGGGATCAAAGAGAACTGAATCCTTCCTTCCTTCACAGAACATAAATGTTGGTGACAATGTTTCTTAAAAGTTTTTATTGTGGTAAAATATACATAACATAACATTTACAATTTTAACCATTTAATAATGTAGAATTCAATGTCATTAAGTATATTTCTAATATGGTGTGCAATCATCACCACCATCCATCTCCAGAGCTTTGCCATCATCCCAATGTGAAAGTGTTTTATAAACCATCCATGTAAAGGCGGGTCAATTAGGAATGTGCTATCTGAAGTCTTGACTGGACAGAAAATTTATCCATACACCTACCTACTGTGTTTTTGTGTGGTTTTTTTTTTTTGAGATGGAGTTTCGCTCTTGTTGCCCAGGCTGGAGTGCAGTGGCACGATCTTGGCTCACCACAACCTCCACCTCCTGGGTTCAGGCCATTCTCCTGCCTCAGCCTCCTGAGTAGCTGGGACTACAGGCGCATGCCACCAAGCCCTGCTAATTTTTGTATTTTTAGTAGAGACGGGGTTTCACCATGTTGACCGGGTTGGTCTCAATCTCTTGACCTCGTGATCCGCCCGCCTCGGCCTCCCAAAGTGCTGGGATTACAGGCTTGAGCCACTGCATTTCTCCTTTCCCAGGGAGATGAAAGGTGCTCTCATTCAAAGCCTCAGCCTTTCCAGTTACCAAGAAGTGTGGAATTTTCTCTCCTTTATGTATATTGTTTTCTTTCGGTCTCTTGCATGAGGAGACAGAGGACAATGTAACAACTATCATTTGTTTAGAGCCTTTCCCAGGAGTTCCCTTTTGACCTTCACACTAGCCTATGAGGGAGTAAGGCAGAGAGCACTATCTTGTAGATTTGAAAGCAGGTTCAGAACATTAAGCAGTTCCAGGTTTTGCCCAGGGCCCACACATCTTGTGTGCAGGTCCTTATTCTGAGGGGGCCTTTGGGGCTAGAGGAAGCATTTGAGAGAGCCACAGCTGGGTAAGGACCAGGAAGGCTGCTTTCCCAACAGGAAGAAGGAGAACAGGGCAGGGAAGCATCTTCTGTGCAGAGGCGTGGAGTCCAAGTCAAATTGAGTTGTTGTGCTGCCTGCAGGTAATGGATTGTACTAGTGGCAGCTGGGGAGGCCGCGGGGTGTTGAGACAGATGCTTTGTTGGGCACCACACTGTCTGAAAGGCAATTGAATCGCAGCAGCTGGAAGCTGCCAACATTTTGTTTCAAAAGCAAGAAGCAGCAACTCATTTGTACCAGTGAGGCAAACCCTAAGGTCTACCTAGGCCACAGGGGCCCAGCTGTCCAGCCTCTAGGACCTGGGGCTCCAGTGGAGTAGCTCACCAGCGGGTGGGCCTTGTTCCTGAGAAAGGATGCTCTGCTCTCCATTGTCCCTGCAAGGTCAATGTCATTTGTCAGATACTGTACCAAACACGTGGCTACAGAGATGAATGCTCCTGCCCTCAGGCGCTCGGTCCAGTGCCTCTAACTCATTAGGACCCTGTGGGCGGTGTGTGTGAATAAGCACCATACAGAATGGTGCAATTTGCTTCAGTGCAGAGTGGCCTCAGGAGCCCAGGCACTTGATGTTGGGCCACACCCTGACACTCCGCCCTTGACCTAGTGCGACATGTGCTCAATAAATCCCAGTTTCAGTCATGTTTCCCAAATTCCTTCTGAGTTTCACATGTTTTCATTTCTATTTATAATTTTTAAAAAAATCCTATTCTATGTTCTTTAGGCATTTTTGTTTAGCATTGCAGTGTTGTTTATGGGTGATATTTATTTTTATAGGTTAGATGGATCCACTCGTAATTCATTATGATAGCACGGGCCTCACCGGTCCTAGGAGTCCTCATTTGCTGGGAGAGGAGTCTCCTGGTGCTATGACAAGGGCCTGCAAGTACCACTTTTGAACCAGAGCCATAGCCTTGATGAAGTCCCAGCTCCGAGAGAGGGTCAGTTCTTGAACCTGTCTCAGCCCTCGCCCCAGAATGATAAATGACATACTCTGCCCAAGCTCCTCAGTTTCTACATTGATTTCAGGTCCTCTGCCAAGCACCATATGTTTTCCCAATCCCCATCATTTCTAGCAATGTTCTCCCTAAGTAGGGCACTTTGATTAAATCGGCTCCACTGAATTGTATAAAAGGTGGAGTCATGATGTTCTTTGTCACTGCTATTGTTAGTAATTAATATGCCTATTAATAGAAACATCAACTGAGTTAGGAAGTGGGGGAGGAGATTTAAAAGGTGATTGTATCTCGTTAACCCTCTCCCCTGCCAGAGAAGAAGGGAGAGAATAACCAATACAATAAAATCCTATGGCTTTTGACTAAACTTTGTTGGAATTTGTGTAGCCTCTTTCTGTGTCCCAGAGGAAGGGAGGAGAGGTGGCAGTGATCCTAAGGCCAGTCCAGAAGCCAAGCTCAGGCTTTGATCACAACCAGTGGCAACAGGCTACTTGGAAACCCATGTGTACCATAATTTTATTATTTAGAAGTAATTAAGCTGGCTTAAAAAAAAAAAAAAAAAGCTTCAGGTTTGCCCTGATTTGCAGTCTTCCCCCGCAATCCCTTTTGAGTAAAGCTTTGCAGGATGACTGAATTCTTGGAAGGATAAGGAAGATTGTCTGAGCATGTCTGGCCTCTCTTCACTTCCCCCAAGAGACTGGATAACTCCTTGGGCAGCTCACCTCATGAAGGGCACTAGAAGCTCAGGAAAAGCAGAGGCTTTCTCAGACCTGAAGAGCCTCTTCCCTCTTACAATCCAGAAGAAAGGAGAAATCTTGGAGAGGAGGGTAGAGGTCAAGCTAAAGAAAAAGACCAGAACCCTAGCTGGATTGTGTGAAGTGTGAGGAAGAAAGCAGAGACTGACAAGCAGAACTTAGTTTGTGCACAGGGCAGATGGCTACCATTGTAAACTCTTTGAGCCTTTAAGCTATTTTAAATATGTTTAAAGACCTAAAGTAAATTGTGTCTAAATAACTAAAGTATGAGAACAATGTCTCACCAAATAGAAAATATCAGTGAACACAGAGAAAATATAATAAGGAACCAGACAGAAATTCCAAAGTTGAAAAGTACAATAATGGAAAAGAAAAATTCACTAGACAGGCCCAACAGCATATCTGAACAGACAGAAGAAAGAATTAGTGAGCCTAAAGATCAGTCAATTGAGATTACTCAATCTGAGGAACATAAAGAAAAAATAATGAATAATAATAAACAGAGACTCAGAAACCTGTGAGACACCATCAACCATGCCAAACACACATAAAGGGAACCCCAGAATGAAAGGAGAGAAAGAAGTAGAAAGAATACTTGAAGAAATAAGGACCAAAACCTCCCCCAATTTCATGAAAATATTAATCTACACATTCAAGAAGCTCAACAAACTCCAAGTGAGATAAACTTAAAAAGATCCATAGCTGGACACATTGAAATCAAACCATTGAAAGACAAAGACAAAGAATTTTGAAATAACAAAAACAGAAACATCATCAAATACAAGCGTTCCTCATTGATACTAACAGCTAATTTTACATCAGAAACCATGAAGGCCAGAAACAGTGGGATGGCACAAAGTGCTGAAAGAAGAAAAAAAAGCTGTCAATCAAAAATTCTATATCTGGCAAAACTATCCTTCAAAAATGAAGGATAAATTAAGACATTTCTAGATAAACTGAGAGAGTTTATTTCTAACAAGAGAGTTTGTCTTTAACAAGCCTGCCCTACAAAAAATAGTAAAAAGCAGTCCTTCAGGCTGAAATGAAAAGGGACAAGATAGTAATGTGAATCAACATGAAAAAATAAAGAGCACTAGTAAAAGAAATTATGAAGTTAGATATAAAACAATACACATTTATTTTTTGTTGGTAACTTTTTTCTTTCTGATTTAAATAAAAGACAACTTCATAAGGCAATAATTATAAATGTATGTTGATGGATGCAAAATGTATAAAGGTGACATTTGTGACAATAATAGCAAAAGAGAAGGGAAAATGGGACCACTAAAGAGCAACATTTTTGTTTACTTGAAATTAGGTTGTTATTAACACAAACAGATTGTTGTAAATTGAGACATTAATGGTAATCCCCAGGACAATCACCAAGAAAAAATTCAAAAATATATAGTAAACGAAATAGAATTAAAATGTTACACTAGAAAATATCTATTTAACATAAAAGAAGGCAGTAATGAAAAAACACAAGATTTAAAAAGACATATGATGTATAGAAAATAAATAGCAAAGTGGCAGACAAATCTTACTTGATCAATTATATTAAATGTAAATAAATTAAACTTTCCAATTAAGAGATTGGAAAAATAGATTTAAAAAACATAATCCAACTATATGCTGTCTCCAAGAGACTCACTTTAGATTTAAAGGTACAACTAGATTGAAATTAAAAGGGTGTAAAATATATACAATGCAAACAGCAATAAAAAGAGAGCTGAAGTGGCTATACTAATATCAGACAAAATCAACTTTGAGACAAAAATTGTTACCAAAGACAAAGAAGGACACTTTATAATGATAAAGGGTCAATCCATCTGGAGGAAATCACAATTATAAACATACTTGAACCTAGCAATAAAGCCCCAAAATACATGAAGCAAACTGAGGTCTTTGAGAGAAGGCAGCTTTGTCCTAAATATTTAATTCCCATAACCCATTATAGTGGTTAATATCCTATCACTAGGGACTCATTTCTTTGGGTTAAAGGTTTGCCTCCCTTACATATGGCCCTGGAAGCCACCAATTGCATTGTAATTCCATTTAGCTGAAGTTGGTTTAAGCACCGTTGGAGCATTTACTACTAGTGACAGAGACAAATGGTTGTGCCATTTTTGATAGAGTATAGAGGTAAGGCTTGGCCTGGGCCCAGGAGGAAAGCAGGGAGAAGGAACATCTCAGAGAGGGTAGAAGTATTAAGAATAGAGAAAGAGTATCAGATGAGGAGCAGGGAGACAGCTAAGGTATCATAGGGGAACAAAAAAGGTCCCACAGAGTGTGGAGTGAAACAAATGCTAGACAAGAAGCAAAGCAACTGGGGCACTGGTTTGGTGATGAGGTTCTTGATTTGGCAACTCAGGGCTGAGGGCAGCAGCAGAAGAAGCAAAAGGTGTAAGAACAGAGGAACAGGCAAGAGCCAGGGATGGCAGTGAGCACAGGCCATTCATAGATAAACACCCAGGAGTTGTGACCAGGTCTGAGCTGCCATCTGAGTGGTTCCCAGAGCACCACAGAGAGGGAGGAGGACTGGGTGCTGAAAGGCTGTGGGCACTGACAGACGAACCAGGAAGCTAGGAAACTCACAGGAACAAAGAACAGTGAGAGGCAAGCCAAATGTGAGCTCAGAATTCAGGCAAATGGGTTGGGCAAACAGATGCCCAAACGAGGTTACGTTTGTGAAAGTGCCCAGTTCTGGGCAGATGCTTAGTAACTGTTAGCTGGTTCTAAATATAAAACTGAAGCAAGGCAGGTAGCCAGGACAGCAACCCAATGTTGACAACAAAAGCAGCCCCTACTTATTAACACCTCTTCTATTCTGGGCATTGTGCTAGGTACTTTACATACATTATCTCATCTAATACTAAAATGACCCTGTGAGGTAGACATTGAAAATTCCAATCTATAGATGAATGTGGATCCTGGCTAAGTGATTACCTCAAGGCCGTTACAAGGCTGTGAATGGGACAGAGCCAGAAGGTTTCTCTGGCAGCCTCTGGGGCAGAGTGACAGCCCACGGTGGCTCTGATCAACATGGTGGCTTAAAAGCAATGGGAGGAGGAGAGCTGAAAGCTGGGGACAAGGAACTTCTCAGAGTTCCTCTGGAGTCCCAATCCTCCACTCTTTTTTTTTTTAGATAGAATCTCATTCTGTCCTTCAGGCTGGAGTGCAGTGGCACCATCATAGCTCACTGTAACCTCGAATTCCTGGGCTCAAGCAATCCTCCTGGCTCAGCCTCCTGAGTAGCTAAAACTACAGGCTCACACCACTATGCTCTGCTAATATTCATTTTTTTTTTTTTTTTTGTAGTGATAGGGTCTTGCCATGTTACTAAAGCTGGTGTCAAACTTCTGGTTTCAAATGATCCTCTCGCTCAGCTGGGATTACAGGTGTGAGCCACCACACTTGGTCTTCTCCCTCTTTTTAAATGGGGGGTTGGAGAAGAGAGGAGCAGAGGCCTGAAGACATCCCACCCACGGGCTCCTTTCTGTCTCCTTTGAAGAATCATGGGGATCTACTTCACATACCAGAAGGCCAGACCTTCCTTGCACTAAACCTTGCATGCTCTGTTTCTAAATGGAAGAATGCAGCAGAAAGCCAGGGGCAAGGTGTTAGGAATAAAGACATTTGTGGGCTTAGGGAACCCCAGGAATGGCCTGCTAACCCCATAAATCCCAATAGCCATGTTTGCTTTTTGTCAAAAGCAGAAGAGCGAGTTTACTTTCTCCATGGCCACCATGACCTTCTATCCTTCCTTTGCCTTTACACACTTGACACTGACACACACACACACACACACACACACACACACACACACACACACACATTTTAGGGCCACCTCTGGGTGATCCATGCATCCCCTCTCCCTGCCTCATCCTATTAATGGGACCACCACCACTGCCCTTCCTTAGGGGAAGGGAGTTTCCTGTGAATTCTCTAACCTTGGACTGAGGTCCAGGGCCAGCCTATAATGGAAAATAAATACGTCATCCTGTGCATCAGAGCAAGAAGAGCTCAAAGCATCAAATAGCCCATCCCTTCATTTTACTGCTGTGGGGGAGCCCAGGGAGGGAGAGGCCTTGCTTAGGATCATGGAGCATCTCCTGGTACGCCGTCCTCATTTTACTTCAGCACCCTCCATGGGCTCTCTGGTTCCTACGAGTGCTCAATGAAAGAGAGGTCTGCAAAAAAGGGGTAGGTACTTGCCCAGGGGGCCTCTGACTGTTTGGGGAGTCTGGGAGGAGGCTATTGGAATGCCTTGGGAACCCTGGCCGGTGGCCTTTCTCCCATCCGTGTGGCTATGTGGGGTTTGTTGGAAGCCTGTGGACACTTTCTGCCCCTCTCCCTCTCTGTGTGCCCTGCTTGGGTGTGAACCACCCACTTTCCTGTAGGGGCCTGGGTCTGCAGGCCCAGTGATTGGCAGTAATCTTTCTAATAACTTTCATTCTGGGCAAGAGTGCAGTGACAGCCGGCTAGTGATGCCGGAGCTGGCTGGGAACTCCCCACCACCCAGCTGCAGGAATCCCACGGGACCCAGATCATTCTCCCAGTCCAAGTGCCCTGTGCTGCTGCAGTCGGGGGTGCTACATTCTGTTCATTTCTCAAACACCAGCAAATGTCAACATCACAGCCACACTGAAAAAAATACAGTGTTCTGGAATAAAGTAAAAGAAAATAAAATGAAGTCAGTAACTATGGCCCTCGCGCTGGGCCCCACTGCCTGTATGTCAGTCTACCCTGTTAATCATCGTGTACGATTTTTCAAAGAGCTATTTTGAGAAACATTTAGAAAATGGCTTTTATATAGCTATATATACCTCATTTATACCTTCCAGAAATGGTCGCTCTGTTTAGCAGCAGATGGCTTTTTTCCACTAGTTTTCTTTTCATTTCTCAGTCAAAGTGAAGTAGGAAGTCAGCCCACTCCCTAACCCCAGGTATCCCTTCTCACCCACAGTCCACTCTGGAGTCAGGGTTGTGGGTGGGAGTGGTGAGGAGGAAAGGCTGTAGGTTCTCCATAAGGCACTGTTGCAGAAAACCCAAGGGGGCAAAGGCAGTGGACATGGTGCTGAGAGGGAAGGCTGAAAGCTTGGGATTAGGGAAAGAACAGAGCCCCCAGGTCAGGGGTAGAATAGAATGTGGCTGCCCTGGTTTGCTGCAGTCAACAGCTCAGGTATCTCAAGATCCACACAGCATGTGTAAGAGTATCCCTTTGGCCTCCGGAGAACAGGGGCCAAGCAAGATTAACTACCCTGGCGGTACCTGAGTGCTGTACCTTTGGCCTGCAGGAAGCCACTAGTCAGGCCCTGCATGGTTGTCATGGCAACAGTAGTGCTGCGGCTCCTAAGGGCAAGGGGAGGAGAAGGGGAGTGGAGAAGGCACATGGTGACTTTTCTGGAAAAGCCCATCTGTTTCTTTCTCCCCCAGGAAACTAAGTCAGGGAAACACAACAACAGCAACAACAAAGGCATGGGCATCTGGGGTCTAGAAAGAGAAAGGAGAGAAAAGACTCCGAGATGCTCCAAGAGCAGCTCTCCTGATGGGAGGTGCTTCCCTTCCTGTTGGGGGAGGCGAGTGACTGACAAAGAAAAGGACTGGGCGGACCCCAGTGGGCGGCATCTGTGCAGGAGCTGTGTGCGGGATCAGGGCAGGCTCTGCGACCTCAGGCTTGCTGGGGGCAGTCCTGGTAGGACCCTATCAGCCACAGCAGGATTTCTTCTTAGTGGAGCGGCTGACCTGAATGGTGTCCTCTCTCACTGTGTCTTCTTGCTCCTTGAGGAACCTGGGAGAGGGGAAGAGATGGTGTCAGTGATGGAGAATTGGACAGGCCCGGGGGCTGGCAACCTGGACCAGCCACCCTCATGTTACAGGCCATCTGGGCCATATGGAGAGAGCCCACCCTCACCTCAGCATCAGAGAGAGTACTGAACATCTCACCCTGGACCGTACAGGTGAGGTGCACAACTGCAATTGTAAAGCCAGAGAGTTTAGTCAGCATGGATCCTTCACAACACCTCCTTTAGGAAGCCTCTCCTGATCCTCTAGGTGAGCCTAAGGGCCCCTGACAACAACTTCCTCTGTCATGACCCCCATCACCCAGTGTCACAATGCATGGCTTCCCTGGCTGTCTCCCTCAGCAGAAAATGAGTTGCTTGGGACCAAGACTTATCTTTTGTCTCTGTGACTCTGCAGCCTATCACAGTAACCAAAACACAGGAGAGGCTCCAAAATATACTGCTGGGTTGTGACCTCTGGAGAAGGGCTATGCCATGTGGCCACGGCTCCAGATTAAATGTAGGAGGTGAGGGATTAAAAATAATGGCAAACACCTTGTCTCCGCTTTACACTTTCAAAATGCTTTTGCATTACGCATCTCCTTTGATTCTCTCAACGACCTGCGAGTGGGCAGGGAAGGAAGGTGTGATTGATGTTTCTACCTTCCTGACAAAGCTCAGAGAGGCAGGAACTTGCCCAGGGAATCAGGGGCAGAGAAAAGCCTAGAATTTTTCCTTATGATACTCCATAACTCCATAACCTTTTTCTGGGCTCTTAATTACTCAAATAAAAAATCGTTTAAATGCCCCCAGAATGAGTGCTGAGCACAAAATGGGCTCTGTTAAGTATTAGCTGGATGGATGAATAGATGGAATGAAATGAAGGCCTAGATGGATGAATGAATGAATGCTTATGTATTGAAAATGAGTCCCAGCGTGGTTTTGTTGTTGAAGTTTTTGGTGTAGGCAGGGCCTTAAGGAACCAGTCTTTTCATGCTACCAGTCCTTTTAGCACTATTATCTTGGTTACCTCCCGCTGATTCCCCATCACAGCCCCTCTTGTCTCTCATTTCTATATCCACTCCCTTCCCCCACACCCAGGAACTCATATTATAACCCATCCTTGCCCCCAGCTGGCTTCCATCTAGTCCCTGCTGAGGTATCAGCCAGTGCTGAGGGGCATCTCATCTGACCTTTCCCAGAAGGATTTGCATTTGAAAAGAGCATCCTTGGGAAAAGACAGTTTTAAGACTAAGAAGAAGACTGCAATGGGGGTGACAAGCAGGGATGCTTTCTTTCCCCACATCGTTTCAGAAAGCTGCTCCTGATGCTGCAATCCCACACAAAGGCCTAGGATCCCACTGCTTATACTCAGGGGGCTCCGGACAATAGGGAGGAAGAGGAGTCAGTGGCACGGCTTGGGCAGAGGGAAATAAGGTGCCTCCCTGAAGGCAGACACAGCTGGATGCAGCGGTTACCGTACCTGGGGAGCATGTGTCTTTACCTGGCTAGATGGAGCAGGGACTCTTTGGTATTGTGACCAGAGTAGGCGCTGCATTCATAGAAGATCAGATTGTTCTCCTAGAATCATAAAACAGAGTGAATACAAGAGTATTGGAGTGAGAGGGCACCGTGGGGGTGGTGGGAGAGCCCCTTGTGCATCTACCTACAGCCTTTGCTTCCTCTTGCAGGCCCCCTGATCTCCCCCTAGCCCTTCCTCACTCTGTACATGGCTGATTTCTGTCTCCACAGGCTCCCTGACTAATGCAAGTTCTGTAACCATCTCCCAGGTGAGCTATAACAAGTGTAAAACCACGAAACCATTCGCTGCCTTAGTGCTTCTTTATACTTTCCCAAATTACTCTCAAGTGCATACATGCTCATTCTAGGTTACACCAGCCCTGTGATTCAGGCAAAGACACAAAGGCCAGGGCAGGCAGTATTCTTCCCCCTTCACAGGGAGGTAAACTGCAGTGAGAGAGGGCACTTGGCTGACTTGTTCAGTCTCACACTGAGTTAGTGGCAGAACTCCTTACAGCATGCCTTCCCCAGGACAGTGGCATTCCATAGGCATTGGGGACAGGTGTCATGAGGCATTCCATTAGGAATTCTCTTTCACAGCAGTTAATTAATACCCTAGCTGTCCTGGCTGTCAGCACTGATGCACCAGACTGGCCATCAGCTCATTAGGATGAGGTTGTGCTGCCTGCATGGTGGGGGTGCCCTTGGCTAAGGCTCGTCATATTCCACGGATGATTCCCATTAGTAGATTACTGCCTTCATTATGACAATGCTGATGGCACGGGGCCCCGGCTTTTAGATGGCCCCTTCTTGGAGGCTGATGCCCTGAGGGGATTCAGGCCAGCTGAGTGAGGACAGTTCTGTGGCTGCAGCTCAGGAAGCACTGCATGCTCCCGGTGCAGCTTTCCCCACCTACACCCACAGGCCAGCTCCACCTTCTGCCCTCCTCACCCAGCTCCACCTTCTGCCCTCCTCACCCAGCCCCATGGGCTCCATCTCTCCCTGTCTGCATTTCTCTCAAATCTGCAATCTCTTGGGTCATTCTGTGAAAAAGTAAAGGCTCCATAGGGTGGGAGTAGTGGGGAGAGAAGGGCACAGGACTTAGGACTGGAAGACGTGATTTGCCTTCCTGCTTTGAGTTCTGACCCCACCTCGGATGAGCTGTGATAGTACGAATGTGTTACTTAACTTCTGAGTCTCAATTTTTTTCATTGACCAAAAAAAAAAAAAAAGAAGAAGAAGAAAGAAAGAAAAAAGAAAAGAAAATGGATAGAATCTTTGGGTCCAGGTATATTTTGAAATCCAGAAGTTTTTGAATCTTAGAAAGGTAATACATGTATATACCATATATTATATAATACCCTCAGTGGATTTCAGACAGCACTCTATAATCAAACATTTTAATATTTCTTCAGTGAGACATTGCAACATTCACTCAAAGTGACCATGAATAGCCTCATGTCATTTCTGGTCAGATTTTTCTGCCAGATAAAATGCGAAAAAGCCTGTTTTCAGAGCTCTGTGGATTTTGGAACTGTGGCCATGTAACTGTCTAGTGACCTTCCACATAGATACCTGCCAGGCCCTTCCTCCTCTTTTTTCCTTGAGTCTTACCATCTGTGCTCATTCTCCTAGGCTCTGTCTGAGCTCATGAAACCTTGTTTAGAGCAAGCATGTGAAGAATTAC
This sequence comes from Cheracebus regulus, assembly GCA_963574635.1. Lineage (NCBI taxonomy): Eukaryota > Metazoa > Chordata > Mammalia > Primates > Pitheciidae > Cheracebus > Cheracebus regulus. The sequence continues at coordinate 88,244 of CAUYQU010029344.1, forward strand.
AGAATTATGCAGCTGGTAAGCACCCCATCCTCCCAGACACATAGTTCCATGAAAACCAAACTCTGAGGCAGTAAAAGAAGCCAGGGAACTATGTTTTGTTGCCTGATTTCCATTAAGCCCCATTGATTCCATTTTTGGGCAAGAGGGCCCATGCTCAATTAACAGTAGGTTTTTCGGTGTGTCTCCTGAGTGTATCTTGAGTTCATGGCTTTGAGGCTCAATCCTGATAGAAAGGATGAACTCTCTAACACAGTGGTCTGCAGAAGAACACACTGCTTTGCAGAGAGTGAGTTTTTCATCCCTGGGGTGATCAGGTGGAAACACAGATTGGAGGGAGATGGAAATAAGTCAACTATTGCTATCTTAGAATTTATAATTCTGAGTTACAAGGAAAGGACTTTAGGATGATTCCCCATACCCTAGTGGTCCCTAACAAACTCTATCTTGCAATCTGTGGCTCTCTATGCAAAGTTCTACATTTCCATGATGCCAAGACACCCATCGTTTCCAGTTGCTTCCTTCCCATGGCACTTCCAGAGAATGTCCCCACCAAGGCTCGTAGGTACTTGCTCGACTTCCCTCAGGGTCACACTCTGTCCAGAGAGATGGAAATGTTTGCTCTTCACCTTGGCAAGCTGCTCTCCGAGGCCCCGGGGAACTTCCCGCTCCTGCTCATTGTCAAGCTTATTACCCAGCAGAAGAACAGGAACCTGGTCTCCCACATTTTCCTGCAGAACAGAAAATGTTTTCAACTGAGAGAGGTGTCATAGGATTTGCCCAGAGGGCAGAATGACAATGCCAGCTGGACAGATGCAACCTGGCTGGAGAATCCTCGACCACCACAACAGGCAAGGCCATAACAGAGTCATCCTGAAAGCAGAAAACAGCCACCTTCTCCAAGAGCCCCAGCTTATCATATTTCTGCAAGGTGCCCAAGGCCTGCCTGTGGTGTCTCCCAGTCCCTGTGTGTGCAATGACTGCACTCCCTTTAAGACGCTCCTCAGATCTTAGAAGGAACAACAGGCCCCCAAGATGTGCTGGACGATGCCAATGGACCATGTGGCCCCTTCCAGGGCTTACAGAGCCCTAAGGCATTCCTAAATGACCAGGCTTAGTCCAGTGGACCAAGGCCATGATTGTCCCCCGGTTTGGAGTTGCTCTGGAGGCTGCTTTGATTAGAAGCTGCATCACCAGAGGCCTCACGATAACACATTCGCTTCTGAGGGTTGGATCCAAATCTGCCTCATGGTCTTGCACCCACAGGGCTCCATAAATGACTGCCTTGTGCCTCGTGGGAGGCGGGAACCACAGACCCCTGTCACTGGGTGCCTGGGTTCTGAAGAAAGCCTTGCATAAGGAGGAATGCTGTGACCATAGCAGCTGTACTGCTTGGGCCAGGTATCACACTGTTTACTTCCCCAATGGCTGTGGCTTACCAGCCAGGGGCCTGCTTCCGGGGTCTCCACCCCTTCTTTGGTGAAAGGGGTACTGCATGTGTCTCTCCTGAGGGTGCCCAAAGGACCCAGGACCACTGACTGCCATTCAGTGAGTAAATGTGGTAATGTGCACATTGAAGAAGGTTGTTATTTTTATTTAAATCTGTAATTAGGGGCCTTTAATCATAATTTAGTAACAAATAGTTATTCACTGTAGCTAAATGTTTTACTAAATAGAGGGACCTGTGGGATAACAGAAGCTAATAAGCAGTTACAGTTTTGCCAATACTTTAGCTGCTTTACCTGAGCATTTCAAATAAATGCCCAAAGCCCATCTTACAGGTATACCGATTTTAAGTTTAAATGCTATTACGTTTGAAATTAAGTCTCAATGTTTCCTTAGTCTGTGCATTTGTTTTTACTGCAGTTCAATCGGGGGGAAAATTCTTATTTACCAAGTGAGAAAGTTAAGGCTCTGAGAATCCAAAAGAACATTGAACACCATAAGCACTGAATTAGGAGAACTTGTTGGTATATGGGTCTTCACTTCTCTAACCTTTTCCTCCAGATTCTTATCTCCAATCGAGTCTCTGTTACTTAGCGTCGTATTAACTGGAACTCTCTAAAAGCAGTATCTATTGGTGAGATGATAACATGTGTTGCAATGAGACTCAAAGGCACTACAAGATCTTACAGTGTCTTCTGACCCATCAAAAATAGATTAAATTCTGGACATCTGCAGTTGACGTGCTAAGTGAATTGTACATATTCCAACTCCTTGAAAGTGAGAAAGCCACTCATGGCATATATGGAATCCTGTGGCCCCCTATTAGCCGGAGCATTTGCTGATGGGAACACCCCCTCCTCTGACCATGCTGTGCCACAGGATACTTGTGCAAAGAGCTTTTCACAAAGGGAAGGAAGAAAAGAGGAGGAAGCAGGGAAATGGGCCAAGCAGCTTGCTGTTGAAAGCACATGGGAGAGAGATATTTGGAGATTTATGTGTGAGGAATGACTAAGGCTTGCGGGGTTTCTTGACATGAGAACTCTGAAAATATGAGCATCAGACTTGAAATCCCAGGGCAGAATTCTACCCTAGGTTTTGTTATTATTCGGAATGGGTGATGTCTTCCAATTCCTCGCTTGCAGAGGGCATGATGGTTGCTGAATGACCAAACAGGATGAGGGAGGGAATGGGTCATAAGCCCAACATCTGGGCCCTATGCACCATAAGCAGCAATGGTGCCTCTTGCCTCCTGGGAAAAGGAAGGGCAATTCCTGGGTATAAAAATAAAGGAGCTTAGAAGGAGCAGAACAAAAATTTAAAAAGCAAAGCACCCAGCAGGAGCTGTGGTTTGTTCTTTGTGTTGTTCCTCTCTTACATAGCCACTCTGGATAACTCGCTTCCCTCCAGGGACCCTGGCCTGCCACTGATAAAGGAGAATTAGACTCATTTCCAAATATTTGGCAGAAATAAATCAGAATGCCCATAAGACCAGGGAGTGAGGTAACTATCACAGTCAATCACCGTCACCCTGGCCCAAGGCCATCAGTCTCTGATGCAGGGCGGCGAGAGGAGTTGGTGCTGGGGTGGGTATCTCATGGTCCTCTCTGACTTTGACCCCCAAAACCTTGAACTATCTGTTTACACTTTGTTCCTTTCTCATCATACCTAAGTAGGTTTTCAGCACAAGATGTTCAAAATTACCTCCTAGATGAAGCCACACCTGCTTCCAGCCTCTAGGGCTTTGGTGAACAAGTCTCAGGTCTACTCAAACTCCGCTGTCGAGACTGTGAGAGACACTGGTAAAAATGCCATTGGCATGACAGGTTGGAGTGAAGTCATCTCAGCTCCTTCGTCAGGAGGAGACGTGGGTTCTGCCCTAGCTCTGTTACCATCTCTCCATGTGACTCATCTGAGTCTCCTCTTTTCTGTGTTTTGTTCTACAGTTAGGTTCTGTTCTATGACCCTCAAACAGAGAGCCCTCCCTCCACCTTCAGTCATTCCAGCTGCCTTTCTGTGAACTTGATCTTGTTGGAAGACAGACTTGCTGAAATTCAAACAATCGCCCATCTCTGAATTGAAATAACAAGAGCTGTCAACTTGGAGCAGTGGACTGGCATTCAGCTCAGAATGTGCAGCTGCTGGGTTTGGTTGATTTGTCATGTGTGTGTGTGTGTGTGTGTGTGTGTTTTAATATCTATTTGCTAGGAGGCATGAAAAAGCACTTAGCTGGGATAGTGCTGCTATTTCTCTGGAGCCAGAACAAAAAATTTCTCAGCACATTAAAGCATGCAGTTATGCTCAGAAAAAAATGACTGCAAAATTATATCTTGGGGGTTTCCATATTTATCCATCCCCTGGACTATGAGTCAAAACAAGATTTATTTGTGTAGTTCGTTTTAAACTGCCAGCACTTCAAGCTCAACTTGGAACATGGAGAAAAAATCAAACTGCTATTTTTTGCACCATGCTGTACATTGTCACCAATGACAAAGATCACAGAATGAGGTTTAGCTAGCAGCCCAGGAAGGGAGAGGGAAGTGGGCCAGGACCCCGAGAGGTAAGCAAGAAAGTCTGAACAGTAAATGAAGACCTGCTTTCCAGGAGCAGACTTCAGCCACGGACCACAGGACAAGACAGAAGCCGTGCAGTGTGGCGAAGCCCTCCCTTTGAGATTGGGGATACTACCGACAAGTGTGGGTCCCTCTGGGAAAGTCACTTCCTCTTTTTGGATCGCCGTTTTCTTACTTATAAAACAAGAGGTTGCATTAATCCCCACGTTTCTTTCCAGCTCAGAAACACTGGTCTATTCAGCTTAACTTTGCCAATTCTATTTCATTTCCTTGACTTATATGCCTAGCAATTTAGTGCTATCAGAATGGCAAGAGGCTCTAAATGAGGAGCTCAGCATCCCACGACTGCAGACACTGGGGGCCAGCAATCTGGCTCTGGGGGAAATACCAGCCCAAACAGGCGTGCACAGGCTGCCGTTTGAAATCCTACCCGACACAGGCCCCCAGAGTCTTCTGATGTCCGGTGTGTCCCATGGTCACAGATGGGGCCTCAGCACCTGACTAGTTACTTTTCCAGGTTGTACTGGTTAAGCCAATTCTACCAGCTGAGAAAAGAAGTTGGGGATGGACTGGAAGTGTCGAGTTGGCCGAAAGGCTCCCTGCATTGACTTCCCATAAGGCACTCAGGAGAATTGGCAGAGTGTGTCCTGGCCCTGCGTGGGTCTCTTCTGCAGAGGGCCTGCAGGCAGGGTGAAGTTGCCTAGGCTGAGTGAAATAGGAGCACAAGGGCAAGGGCACAGCCTCCCACCTCATCAAGCAGGGCTGGTACTCTCTTGCACCAGAGGATTTTGGTTTCCTCTGGGCTGGAAGGACCCTCCAGGGTCTTCTCATCCACACACATTCCTGCTCTGTCTTGGCCTCCCAGAGAGAGAGTCAAATGCCATCATACACTGTAGAATTTGGGGTCCAGGAGGGAGCATTTGGTCTGCTCCCTCATTGAATGATTGGCCAAAGTTCCATGGCCAGGAAGTGACCAAGATGGGATAGTAAAAACCTCCTTTCAGGAGCTCCACTACCTCCCCCGAGCATCTGTTCCCACCCTACACAGCCAAGAGTAAGTCTTCCCCATGCAGGCATGTACAGCAACTGAAGCCCTTTTTTCTTGCATGCTTTTCAGGTGGAGGGAGGAAGCGGGGTTGTGAACAGCTGGCCACCATTCACTTACTAATAAGGCTTCAGAACCCTGAAGATTGTTATTAAAGCACCCCCTCCACCCTCCCTTCTCCAGGCGAGGGAGTTGGTAAAGTGCTTGGAGCTCTTTGGAAAAATAAGGTGCTCCACAGATATAAGGTACTTATTATTTTCAGTTCCCCTCAGATCAAATTAGGTGTCAAGTTTTAATCTATCACCTGACACCTCTGATTGCTGGTTGCCAAGGCAGAATGACTTAGCTTTTCAAGAATCTAGAGAATAATTGCATTTATGATGCCACCATTCCACACCTTCAACACACGCTCTGCCATTTCACACAGCCTCCTGCACTTGCTCCTGAAACTCTGTGCTGCTGCACTGAACCCGTTTCCCCGTCTGTCATCCTGAGTCCCAGAGCACCTAGTGTGTGCTGGGCATGCTGTAGATGCTTAGAAAGCTCTTGGCGAGGGGTCACAGGCATCTTTGAAAATGATTTAAGGCTTTGTACTCAAAGGGTCATCCCTGGATCGCCAGCATTGGCCTCACCTGAGAATTTGCTAGAAATGCAGAATCTCAGACCCCCAGCCCAGACTTGCTGAAGCAGAAGCTGCATTTTAAGGAGGTCCCCTAGAGAGTCCTATATGTGTTAGGGTTCAAGGAGCACTTGTTTAGGCCGGGAACAGTGGTGGATGAGAATCAAAATTCCCTGGGGAGCGGTTAGGATTTTTCTTTTCTTTTCTTTTCTTTTCTTTTCTTTTCTTTTCTTTTCTTTTTTTTCTTTTCTTTTGAAGTCCCTGAATCACCATGGGAGAGAAAGTCCTCGCCTCTGTTCCCTTTAAAAGCTCAGCAGGTGATTCTGATGTTCATCTAGGTTTAGAATCATCAATTACAGCTTAAATGTATCTTTGACTAATATCTAAAAAAAGGAAACACTCAAACTACAAATCATATGGAAAAGCCTCATTTATACATAAGCGATTCTAATTTCACCATGTATAGATTTGCCCTTCCAGCCGGGCTTCCCAAGCCTACAGACACACCCAGACTTCCATGGGTCTCTTAGCAGCCACACACCACTGATGCATTTCAGCCCTGTCCCACAATGCAACGTTTCTGGAAGATGACTAAACTCATGCTTCAAGCTGTGATGATGGCCTTCTGAGATTTCTTCACTTCCACCACCAAATTGTTCCAACTCTCCTTCTAGATCCCAGGCTCTGTGCAAAATAGGAGCCTTAGAAACGACACCCCCTAATGACAGCAGAGAGCACAGTTCCACAAATCTGTCGCCATCCACTCCCATTAATCCCAGACCCCCTGGAGGCTTAGCCCTAGCACCTAGCTAAGACGCCTGTGACCCCTCGCCAAGAGCTTTCTAAGCATCTACGGCATGCCCAGCACACACTAGGTGCTCTGGGACTCAGGATGACAGACCAGGAAACGGGTTCAGTGCAGCAGCACAGAGTTTCAGGAGTGAGTGCAGGAGGCTGTGTGAAATGGCAGAGCATGTGTTGAAGGTGCGGAATGGTGGCATCATAAATGCAATTATTCTTGGAGAAGGTAGGGCTTCCCTTTCTTCACTTTTGAATGAGATGGCCTATACTAGATGGGTGATTTTCAAAGGGAAATCCTTTTGTCTAACAGAATTGTACCTAACCTTCAATATGCTGAAAAAAGCAGGGCAGCTCTGATGGAGACCGAGGATGAGGGACCCGGATCCATGACCACTAAACCTTCCCCTGCCGCTCCCCAATCTCTGGGGAATGTCAGTCTGACTCCAGGGCTCCAGGGAAGAAAGCCTGGAAACCCCTGGATTAGGTAATCCCTAACATCTCTCCTGGTGCTTCACTTCAATAAGGAAGATAAATCTGCTGGTGCTGCCAATAGCACAACAACAAAAGTGAAAAAAGAAGAGAAAAGTCATGTCATAAATCCCAAAGTTTACAACGGAGTTACTGCCAGATTCACCCATACTGTTTGCTTCCATTATTAGTTTGGTGTACGGGCAATCCACTAGCTACATTTCAAAACTTGCTGTTCTCATTTGTAAGCGTGTTAGGCACAGTAATTTGGAGAAATAATAGGTATTAGGTAAATTCTTGAGAAACCCTTGAATCTGGCTTCCATTCTGTTCCTTATTTTTCTCAGTAATCAGAGAGATGCAGATTAACAATAGAGAGAGAGGTGACTCAGACAGGGAGAACCACAGAGAAATGGATTTGGGTGGAAGGGATCACAGATCTTAGGGCCAAAAGGGATGAAGAAATTGACATCTCCAAGATTCTCCTTCATAGCAATGCGGTATCCATTCATTCATCCAGTAATTGTTGGCCTCATGCAAAGCACCCAGGTTATAGCGACAAAGATGCAGCTTCTGTTCTCAGGCAGCACGGAGTCCAGTGGGAGACACAGGCCAGTAAAAAAAGTGATCTGTAGCAGTGTGATAAGTATGTGATGGGAGCATGCAAGGTTTTCTGGGCCTGGAGCAGAGAGATGAGCATAAGCTTCACAAGGGCAGAAGCTTTGTCTCTTTTATTCACTGCTAGGATTCCCAGGCCCTAGAATAGTGCCTGCCAGTGTTTTGAACAAATAAATGAACAAATCCTGAACCCTGCTGGTAGAATAGGTGGGGCATCCTACTTGGCTGTTCTGTGAAGGAATCAGCCGAAGCCTGATAAAAAGCAATTCATAGCTTGTCCACACTGACTTTGGCCTCCCAGAGAGAGGGAGGCCTCCCTTCCTCTTTCTCCTTGAGAAGCCTGCATTGGAGTGGTGGAAAAACTTAACAACAACAACAAAAGGCACATATTAAGTAACACATTGCAAGTAGGAATCATAAAAGTGGAGTCTCCCAGATAAGTCAGAATGCGAAAATAACACGGTTGCTCTTGGGCCCTGCCCAGACCTTTGATTTTGAGGTGAGCCTGGAGCCCTCGCACTCTGGATCAACCTCCCCTCGTGTGAAGGGCTGTGACATTGCATGGTATGGCTCCTGGGCAGGGCATAGCTGAGTCTACCGGAGCTGGAAAGACTCAGGGGGTGGGGAGAGGTGCTGGTGAGAATGAGGGAAGAATCTGATTGTGACTCAAACATTGATTTCTCCAGGACCCTTTCGTGACACCCCACTGCGTCCCCTTCCCCAATCCAGTCCCACACACTCATGGCTCAGCAATGACACAGCTGCTGGCATAATCTGGATTTTCCATGTCCCTCTCTCCATGAAGGCAGGGACTGTATCTGCCTTGTTCACTGCTGGGTCCCCAGTAACTAGCCCGGTACCAGGAACTCAGATGAACAGAGGAACAGATGCCTGAATCAATTTGTTCCTGGGAAAGGCAGGCTCTGAATCGGATTCTGAAAGTGCAGAGGCCCAGGTGGGAGAAGGACAGAGAAGAAAAGAGAAGCAACAATCAAGCCTAAGGGCTCCTAGGAAGGTTGCCAGCTCACCTCCACGCTGCTCAGCCACTGCCGGACCGACAGAAACGACTGCTTGGCTGTGAGATCGTACATGACGATGACAGCATCGGCCTTTCTGAAGAACTGCTGGGTGATGCACCGGTACCTGCCACAGAAGGGCCAGGGGTCAGGCATGCACAGCCTTCCCTCTAGAGCCCAGAACTTCAGGCACAGCTCCTCACCTCTCCTGCCCAGCCGTGTCCCACAGCTGCAGGGCCACCTGGGAGTCATCCACATTCACCGTCTTCACACGGTAATCAATGCCTGCAGGGTGAAATGGGGCTGTCAGGGCTGCCCCGGGCCAGGGGCACCTCACTTCCAAATCAAAAAACAATGCTTCCAATGTCTGAAATCGCGTCAGGCCCAGGGTGACAATCCCCCCTCTGCAGCTTGTGAGGGGCCAAAGGAAGAAAAGAACAGAGCACTAAACGGGGAGGCAGGGGACCTGAGCTCTGGTCCTGTTTCTGCCACTTATTAGCTGTGGAACCTGGATTAAATCACTTAACCAGTCTGAACTGCGGGCTCTTCACTGTAATATAAGCCATATGCTCGTTCTTTCCCTCCCTTCCTCTTTCTCCTTCTTTCCCTCCCTCCTTCTTTCCCTCTTTCTTTTCCTTCCTCCTTCCCTCCCTCCCTTCCTTCTTTCCTTCCTTCCTTTTCTTCCTTCTTTCCCCCTTCCTCCCTCCCTCTCCTCCCACTCTTTCTTTCCTTCTGTCTTTCTTTCACCTAAAATCCTTTCAGAGGCTCCCTAGTAAAATTCAAATGTTCTAGGGGGATGGCCTCCATCAACGAATCCAAAGGTATATGGAGAAGGAGGAAGAAGAAGCAAGGGAGGAGGAAGAGGAGGAGGAGGGTAGGAACTGGCAGGTAGAGGAAGGGACAGAACAGAAGGGATAAGAGAATAAATCACAGACAACGTTCACTCTTGAGATGGGTTAGAGCTTCTAATCCCACCACTGGACAGTTTAAAACCATCTCTCCAGGGGTGTGCCCCCTACCTGGGGTCCTCAGCCCTAGAGAGAGGGGGCAAGGTCAGTGAAGTGCATTCTGCACCCCACACAGCCCTCAGAGGGAAGGACCTCAACACAGGTGTTTTGATACAGGTATTCCCCACACCTGCATCCTGTAAGAATGTTCGCAAAGGCATTAAGAGGTTGGAAAGCACATCCCCTCCCCACCACCACTTAAGGTGCCACATCTTAGGACTTTAGGGCACCTTCTGCAACTTTCAGAGGAGCTCTGAGGTGCTTGCCCTGTAGGGCTCAGGAAGATGAACAGCATCAGCAGCTTGGACAGAGGCAGAAGAGACCAAACAGGTAACAAAGAGGGAGTACATGGAAAAGGCCACCCGCCACTGCTGCTGGGCAAAGCCTAGTGCATTAAGGACCCACAAGTGAGCAGAGGTGGGAGGATCATCCACTTCCAGAATGTCAGGGGCAGCAGGGAGTCTAGAGGCCTCTGCTTCACAGATGAGGGCTAAAGAGGGGTGGAACTGTCTGGGCTGAGAAAGAGTGATTTCTCTCATTAATAGAATGCTTTCTCTTTCCAGTGTTTCTATGCACCGCCTCTCCACCGTCACAGAGCCCCCCTGTGACATCCATGTGAGTTATCTGCACACGCATGTGCACACACACATAGGTACTCATAATACACGTTCACACACGCATCACTGAGAGACAAAGCAGGAGTCATGCACAGTTGTGCCTTGCCCAGGCTGGTCGGTAGCGAGGAGAGCTGTGATCCCAGCTCCGAGGCCCACTGTTCCTCCTGCAACTGGACTCAGGACACAGGATGCAGGCTGCTTAGCTTCACCTGGAAGGCCCAGGGCTAAGAGCTCCCAGCAAAACAGATTACAATGGCTGGCAGTTGAATCCAAAGGTGAATTTTCTTCTTGGTTAGAAGTGGAGGGGCTTCCCCAGTCTGCTCTAGGAGACAGGGGGTGCTGCCTGCTTTCTGGTAACAACTCAGGGGAAAGCCATCCATGGTTATACAGCTTCAGGGCCAGATCTGAAACCAGCCAGTGGTCCTCGAGGACGGAGCCCTCTGCCTGCTGGTAAGGCTTGCAGGTGGAAGGGCAGGGAGTTTGCTGGGGCAGCTGGGTCTTGGCTGCCCTCAGCTCCTGCTTCACCTTATGGGCTAGGTGCTTTGCTGGAGGACGGGTGGCTGTCTCTTGCAGGGAGTGGGACGGGCAAAAGAGCGTGCTAGAAAAATGTGCTCCATGCTGTGGGGAGCTTGGTGAGACTCCCTGCTGGACATGCGATGTGTTTCTCTCTGCAGCCTCAGACAGGCAGGCCAAGGAAGCAGATACACAGGCTCTTGGGGGCTGGGTGTGAAGGACACAAGGAGAAGACAAAGGGGTGGGAATGAAGAGGCGGTGTGTGCAAACATGAAGCCAGAGAACATGAGTCCAACAGGATAGGCAACACAGAATAACTGGGGACCAGAGGGCCTGGATTAAACTGATTTGAAGATTACCACCCGTTCTGAAATCCCAGGAGTCAGGAGCCCTGAGCTGTGTGTTCCTTTCTAAGCTCTGCCACTGACCAGCAACGTGACCCTGATGCCACTGCTGCAGCTCAGTTTTTGCGGGGGGTTCTCTCTCCTTATCTGTAGATAGCAGTGAGTTGGAGGTATGAAGGGGCTGAGCTGGATGCTCACAATCTTTAAGTTCAGCTGGAGCATTCAACCATCACACTGAGGTGACCCTTGCTTGCAAATGAATTGCTTCCTGAAGGATGACTGAAGTCCGGAGCCTCCTGCCACCTTGAAGGGTGCTGTGGAGATGGTGTGGGTTAGGCTGGGATGATAGTTGCCGGCAGGGTGACCTTAACCTTTCTTGAGGGGACAGGCCTGAGCTGTCATAAGACAGGAGCGATGGGGGAGAAGTGGCAGCAGGTGCTCTGAAGAAACACCCTAGGGGTGTGCTGCAGGGATTTCTGGGTAGAGATGTGCAGTGGGACAGACACTGGACCGGTGCCAAGATAGGGTGGGGCATTCTTTCAGAAACAGCTTCTGGAAGAAACACCCTGAGTTCTGGCCTGTGATTTAATGCAGGGAGGTTGTGAACCAATGTGGAGTGGTGGGAAGAACGCTGGACTCAAGAGTCCTGGGTTCCAGGGAGCGTTGGCTAACTCAAATGATCAGTCTGTTGTGGATCTCAATTTTCTCACTTACAACATGTCAGGATGTAATCAGACCATTCCCAAAGTTCCTTCCAGACCCAGCATTCTGCAAAAACCATCAGAGTTGTCTCCAGGATGCCTGCAGGGCTCAAGCACCTGCTCTCAAAGGAGCAGACTGGGCCTTAGGTGGGCAGGCAGGGTGCCCCTGTCACCAGTTGACTTGCATTTCACACAAGCCACTGGTCCAGTACATAGCATGCTCTTATGAGGGAGTGGGAGACCAGGAAGCTGGAGCACCCCTCGGAGGATGGAGGTGAGCTGGATGAACAGCCAAAGCCCTTCCACTGTACGTAGCTGCTGCCCTTGACAGGAGATCAGCCAGAGTCCTGTTCCGGGGTTGGACAGCTTTGGCCTGAGATGCTGTGACTCTGTGGCTGTTATATCTCTTCAAAGGGGGCAGCCTGCAGTAGCTGGTGCGACATCTGCTTCCTGACATGTGTCCCAGAGCAGGGCCTGCAGTGTGGCAGGGAAACTAATTTGAGCTGCTGCTTGAGTATGTGTGGAGCAGCGTGATGAAGGGCGTCCTGATTTGGAACCTTTGATTTTTTTTCCCGCTTCCTAAATTGTAGGGTGTTTCCATAATTGGCCTCCGGGGAAGTGCAAATGAGTCTGATTTTCTATTTTTCAGAGTCTCCTATGTCAGAGGCACAAGTTGAAAATGTAAACGGACCCTGATTTTGTTGTCAGGAGAGGCAGGCCACATGCACACTGCTAAGGGACATGCCTCTGAGGCCTGAGGGCTGGGCACCGTCTCCCTGCATCCCCTAGGCTTGTGCCAGAGCCAAGATTTTAGGGCCTACCCCATGGAATGCCCTCAAGGAGGGCAAGTCGACCTCCTGGGCGCTGCCTTTTGTGTTACCACGCTCAGCACACTCCCAGCTGCTCCTCCCTCAAGGCCAGACAAGGCCAGGCTCTTCTGGACTTCTTTTGCAGGATCTGCCCATCAGGGTCCCAATTTTTGTCTTGGGATGCTCTCAATCTTTTGGTTGAGTTGAGCAGAAGGAAAGGGATGGGAAGATGTTCCAGGTGTCATAACAGTGTAAGAAAAGGCCCAGCAGTGAGATCGGAGCACCTGAAGTGCATAGGCAGAGACCCCTCTACAGGAGAAATGTTAGAAGGGCCAATTTAGGATAAGAGAAAGAAAATGGAGTCTCCCAGGCAGGGCTCTGGGCCACTGGAAGTTGGTCTCGTAGAACCAGCTTGTCACACAGCTGAAGGTCGAAGATGGCTGAGTCAGAGACTTAGGCTGGGAGGCAGTCTTAGGGTGCTGATATGGTTTGGATTTGTATCCCTACACAGACCTCATGTTCAGTTATAATCCCCAGTGTTGGAGGTGGGGCCTGGAGGGAGGTGATTCGATCCTTCATGAACGCTTTAGCACCATCCCTTTGGTGCTGTCCTCATGACAAGAGTTCTCAGGAGATCTGGTTGTTTAAAAGTTTGTAGCACCTCCTCTGCCCTCTCTTCCTCCTGCTCTGGCCATGTCAGACGTCTCTGCTTCCCCTTTACCCTCCCCCATGATTCTAAGTTTCCTGAGGCCTCCCCAGCCATGCTTCCTGTGCAGCCTGCAGAACCATGAGCCAATTAAACCTCTTTTCTTTATAAATTGCGCAGTCTCTGGTATCTCTTTATAGCAGTGCAAGAACAGGTACCCAGTCGCAATCTCTCATTCTTCAAATGAGAGAAAACTGAAGCCCTAGGAGGCATAATAATCCTCTTGAGGTCATACAGCTTGTCATGGGCAGGGCCCAGATGAGGACTCAGGACATCCGATGTCTCACTGAACCGCTGCAGCCCCTCCTGCCTGCACCAACCTCTGCCCACCTCCAGAGGCAGAAAAGCATCCTCACCCCTCATGGGGTGCTAAGCACATACAACTCAATTTAGGGACACTGTGGCATGGAACAGAAGGTAGCTGTGGGGGAAGGTATCAGCACCAACTGATGAGAATGTGAGCAAGCCTCTAACTTCTCTGGATCTCAGTTTCCTGATTTGTCGACTGGGATGATAACAGTACCTGCCCCCAGGGTTGCTGTGGAGATAGATGGAAAGGACGACTATAAAAGTTTCTGGTAAATATTCAGGTCATACAAATATATTTTCAAGTACAGTTGACTTATCAACTCAGTGAAATAGGCATGCAATGTATTTGTTTTGTGTTGAGTGATTCAAGCTAAAAGGTCCGTATGTCCTTGGGTCTCACCACATATTCCAGTACAACCTGCAACTGCGGGTGAAGGGATTAAAGGCATCTGTTTAAATAAAATATCACCCAGAGTGGAAATACATTAAGCCATGATCATCCATTAATAGCTGAGCCTAATGAGCTTCCACGTTTAAGTCCAGCTGTCACCCAGCAGGCCGGAGAAATAGGACAGATACAATGTGATGAGTAAAAGAAGCCATCCAGGAGCAAGGCCACGAAGAAGGTCCTCAGGAAGGCAGGGGGATGGGTGGCAGGATGTGGGTCTCGGGAGGACTCCCAGTCAGTTCGAGGGGGGCAGGAAGACCCAGGGCTCTGCTGACAGTGGGGAGGAGTAGTCAAAGGGAGGGGGTACCCACTGAAGGAAGAAGGGGACCTAAATCTACCTTTATCAAATGTAGTTCCATAAACCCAGAGCTGGACTTATGAAGTACTCAGGGGTCCCATCACACACAGGATGAGCTTAGCAGCTAGCGATGTGAGGGGAGGTGGCTTCATTCTGCCCCTCCCAGCCTCTCTGTTGAACAGAGCAGACACCTGCATCCCTACCAGCTAATCCCCACAGCCCCTCCCGTGGGCATTAGAGGGCCCCTGCCCCAGGCCCCCTTCTCACAAACTTTCTTTCCCAGAGATGGGCCGAGGACCCACTGCAGGGCTGAGAACTCACCCACAGTGGCCGCCATGCCTGGGGAGAACCGGTCCTCACAGAACCTCTTCAGGAAGGATGTCTTCCCTACCGCGGAATTGCCCACAAACACAATCTTGAAGAGCCGGTCAGGGGCAGAGGAAGCGCTTTCCTCCTGTGGACAGTACACAGTCTGACCAACTGCAGGGCACAGTCTAGCCAGCCCCTACCCCAGCCACCAGTGGCCCTTCACCCATCCCTGCAGTGGCCCTTAGGGGGGGCAGACCAGCCTCCAGACCTGCACCAGGGAGGCTGCCACAGCCTCAGAATGCAGTGAGCATAGTTGGTCTCAGGGCATGGAGGCTCGTTCCAGCATCCACAGGAGGGAAGAGAAACAGCCTCTCATGCGACATTTGCTGGCCACCTCCTGTGGTCAGGGAGGCAGAGGCCGACCCTGGATTCCGGTGGGGTGGAGGAGGCCGCATGTTCACAGATAAGGATAGCTCGGTGCTGCAAGTGAGCGGATCTGAGAGGGATCTTCAAGAGGAGGCAGGAATTGTCTCTGTGGGGAAGGATAAGGTGGGCCTTTTGCAAGGAGAAGGAGAGAAGGATGAAAGAAGGCCTATCCACATCACAGGGGCAGAGGCGTCCCAGGTTGGGATAGGGAGTTTCTTATTTCTGCCCTATCCTTGGGAGCCTGGACTAAATGGAGGATATTCTCGCCTCCCTGCATATCACTCCCTGTCCATCTCATCAGCTCCCATAGAGGCACTGCCATCTTCCTTGGGTAACTGAGGCACACGGGTCTCCACTCAGGAAGTTGGGAAATGCCAGGCAGCCGGGCAAAGCTTCCCAGCGTCAGCCAGTCACTGCTGCTCTGTCTCTTGGACCCAGCAGAGGGAAAGGGCTGGGACAGGAAAGCCCAGAGGGGAATGAACTTGCTCTAGGACACAAAGCAAGTAGGAGGTAGAGTAAGGAGCCACCTTCCAGCACAGTGTCCTTCAGAGGAATGATCATTCATTCCAGGGAGCTGCCGCTCAACCACAGGAATCTTGCCTTCAGGCCCAGCTCAGCGTTGCCTGGTCACAGGAGAAGGCTCTTTTGAATCTATTTAAAAGTGAATTTGGGGGAATTAGCTCCTCTCATTGAGCAAATACTATAATGTAGTAGCAGTTGGATTAGCAGTACTTGAGTTTCAGATAAAAAGCCATTAACTGCCTTCTGGAGAGAAATCAATTCCAGGCAGTATTTAGGAGATAATTCAAAGTCGACTATAAAAATTTAAACTAAAAGTTAAAAAAAAAAAATAACAACCAACCTGCACTCAAAAACTATGCCCACTGCCCCATTTTCTTTATTCATGCAATGCACAAGGGCACCGACTCTCTGCTGGTCCTTGTACTCTTAATTGTTATTTGAGACTAAAACTCAGTGTATCAATCTAATACACCCAAGCACAGTACAGGGTAGGGAAGGTGAAACCCAAAATGTCAGGAAATGGTCCTGCTGGCAGAGGTGTGGCCCGATCCTTAGCCCTGTGGCCCCTGCCTCTCCCCAGGCAGAGTACTTTTATTTTACAGGCAAAAGCCCACGAACAAAACGCATCACTGGCTCAGCGTCACGCAGGACTCATCTCACAGGAGCAGCAAACTCTCAGGTATGTTCATGTACTTAACTCGCTGTCCCCTCTGGGGTACAGACCACCTGCTGCAGGGCAGTGAGATGGCTGGATTGCAGAGAGGGGGCTGGAGGAGTACCTGGCTAGCAAGTCTTCTCACCCCCCTCCCTTCATGCTTTTTAATTTAAAAAATAAGCCTTTAAGAAATAAACTATATACTAATTTTTACAATTATGATGTACACAAAAGTAGAGAGGAAATTAGTTCTTCATCATCTACCCTACCATCCTGAAATGGTCACTATTCATATCTTTTTATTTTTTAAGAGAGAGGGTCACATTCTGTTGCCCAGCCTGGAGGGCAGTGATGCAACCATACCTCACTGTAGCCTTGAACTCCTGGACTCAAGCCTCCTGCCTCAGCCCCTGGAGTCGCTAGGACTATAGGCATGTGCCACCATGCCTGGTTAATTTTCTTATTCTTTGTAAAGATGGGATCTTGCTATGTTGCTTAGGCTGGCTTTGAACTCCTGGCCTCAAGCTATCCTCCCACCATGGCCTCCCCAGTTGCTCAGATTACAGGTGTGAGCCACCATGCCAGGCCCACAATTCATGACTCGATGCATTCCTTCCAGCTTTGTTTCTATATCATCTTTGTTTTATTTATAGAGATTTGAGATATATATATATATATATATATATATATATATATACAAACTTTTATTCTACTTTATCATATACCATTAAATTATAAATATTTTTAGTCACTAAAGATTTTTGAAAATATTTTTACCAGCTGTATAATATTCTAGTGAATGAATATACTATGCTTTATGTCCCTATTATTGGACATTTTATTCAAATGTTTGCTATTATAAATAACTCTGGCATTCTTGAGTTAAATCTTTGTCTGATTTTGGTTATTTCCTTACAAAAAATTGCCAGTAGTAAAAGTGCTGGTTCAAAGGCTATGGTATTTTTAAGTTCTTGATTCATATTACCAAATGGCTTTCAGAAGGGTTGTACCAATTGACACCTCACCAGCCTTGTACGGGAGGGCCTGCCTTGCAGTAGCTCTCAAACGAGCATACCTTCTCCTGCTGGAGCTGTTATGTGGCTGCTAGTAACTCATACCTCCTCCCTGCTGCAGTTTCTATTCCCAGCAAAATGACAGCAGGACCTCGTGGAGCAGGCACAGAAGTGAGAGGGCTCAGTGAGGAGGGCTGGGCTCCCCATCATGGTGGGGATGGCCTCTCCCTCTGAGCTCCGACTTTCCCATCAGTCAATGGGGAGAATAAATTTCTGACCCGACTCATCAGATGGCGGTGAGGATAAAATGCCGCAGCAGCTGTGGATGCTTGAGCCTTTTCCTTTACCCCTATCTCCTACTGACCTCTGGACACTTCTTTCACTTTTTCGGGGGACATGCTGGAATTATATAAGGCCCCATTTGTACCTATTGCCCGCAAATGTAGGTCTGTGCATTGAAAGGGATGTGGAAGGATATGCAAGAGGGAGGGGGACTCCACATCGCTCCCACCCAGCTCTCCACTCTCCCCTTGCGCCAGGGCCTTTGAGGAGTGATATGTGGGCATGAGTGTCAATCCTGGCCTGAGAATGGTAACCTATGCCAGAAAGTCCATTAGGTAGCACACGCCCCGATGCAGCCACTGGGGAAAGTTCAAAGTGGCAAAGGCTCAGTTCTCGATGGCTGCCGCAGCGTGCAGGGAGGAACCTCTTTTTCTCACTATTGTGGGTGGCTCTAAAGCTGTTTCAGAAGGCTGAGTGCAGGATGAGGGCTCGAGGAGCCTATTCCAAGGCCTGGATCACAAACGAGGCAAAGAACATCTATTATCATGAGCCAGAGGAGCCACTTTTCATATGGTCTCCCTTTTCCTACAGAATTTAGCAGGAAGACCTGGTGGGAAGTGCAGGGTTACTGAAGGGAGGAGTAGGCAGGAAATTTTGGAATGAAAGTGTGATTAGCTGATAAGAACCAAGAGAGAAATGATGGTATGCAAAGTTTATAAAACAGACTGGCTCTGCTAAGAGCAGTTACAAAGCATGCAACTTTAAAAGTACATGAAATTGGATGCTAGGAGCCTAGTAGGTGCTCAATTAATGCTTCTGAATCTGAATCAGAAGAGCGAGCACAGGGTCAGGAATGGGGCAGACAACAGAGGTTTAAGGAGAGTTTATCAGGACCCCTGAGATTCCCAGCATGACACTCAGCTAAGCAGGGGAAGGTGGTATTTGGAGGACACAAATGTGGTGAATCACAAGACCTGAAGCATCCAACCCTCTGAGCTGCGTCTCTGGGCTCTTGGCTTCAAATGCAAAGAAAGATCATAGGAGTGATGTCCATGAACCAATGTAGGATGTGCCCTTACCTTACACAGGGCTTCTTTTCCAACAGGCTGCCCTCGGGGAGATGTGGGGATGAGTTTCAAGGGCGAGGCCTCCTGGATTTGTCCCTGTACCCCCTGGTCAGAGACCTCTTCCTCTTCTGGGCATTTGCTCAGGGGTTGCTCAAAGCCACCATCCAGGAGCTGGGGCAGGGGGTCTTCTTCAATGGAGATGATTCTGCAGAGTGCCCGAGGGTATGGACCCCCAGGCCCTGTCTCCCCGGTTCCTGGCTCTTCTTCTGTTAAGGGATATCCACTCAGGCCCAGGGAGCTTCTTGGGATGCCAAACACCTCTTCCTCCTCCTCTGACTGGCTACTGGGGCGGGAAGAGAGAAGAGTTGGAAGGATTTCACAAAGTATTTCAACATGGGCTGCGTGACAGCTTTTGTGACAAACAGATAACCAAGGAGTGTCACACCTTTGGAGAACAGCACTCCAGGAAAGGGAAAATCAAACGAGCCAGCATTCGGCAGCTCACTCATTCAACAGCTTACGCTCGGCGCCTGCTGCCACTGCTGAGGCAGATGATGACAGAGATGACGATGATGATGGTGACTGGTATTAAGATGCCATTTACAGACGGACACAGTCCCTGTCCTCATGGAATGCTTGGCTTAGTGGGGGACTAAGGCAATAATGGCACAAATAAATACATCATTTACAAATTGTGAGACTGCTATGAAGGAGAAGACAGGTTGAGAAGAAAAAGTCTCAGGCTCAGATATAAAACACCCTGATTAACATTATCAGGTGGCCTTGGCTCTGCTCCCAGTGCCAGGCCTTATTAACTGTGTGTCCCGAGGTGAGACACTTTAACCCTTCAGGCCTTGTGGTAAAATGTGGCCTGTCTGCTCTGTCTATTCACAAATAAGACAATGCATAAAAACAGACATGCTCATAAAACATACTCAACAGTGTGAGGGGTACTGTTGCTTTGGGAGGGGCCCCGCTTCCAGACATAGCAGGTCTGCTGGCTCACAGGCAGCTGCCCCCTAGACAAGAGGCTTTGGGTCAGAAGAAAGCCAGGCAGAGCATCTTCATCCACATCTCCTTCCTCTCCCCTTCTCTTCCTCTTTCTGTATCCCTGGAAGCCAGGATCAGGAGTAAGTGGCCTCTGAGGTCTAAGTGCACACTTGCTTCTAGAAGCATTTGAGTACTCAGGGCAAGGAGAAGCTATGGGCAGGGCAGGGAATTGGGTAATGGGATGTGGGGTCAATGCAGAGTCTGTATTTTCAGGTTTTGAGAGCAAAGGCCTCACAGAAATTGTCTTAAAGGATGTTTGACAGGAAGGACCTTAACAAATGTCTTCTTTCCGGCAAACTTCCTATATATCATATCAAAACTGTTAAGTGCTTATCTGTTTGAGAACACAATTGGCATTCCCATTTAATTTTACTCTGCTTATACACACAAAAGTGAATATTTGTGTGTACACATGAGCAACTATGCACACACACACACAGAGAGAGAGAGACAGAGACAGAGACAGAGACAGAGACAGAGAGAGAGAGCATATTTTTCCAAAGGCTTTGCAACCAGAAAAGAAATAGTCACTTAAACAGGCCTTAAAACAGAGCATGTCTTGGAAAAGGCTTTTTTATCTGGGACATTCTCAAGCACTACTGCCATTCTGTAATACCTGCATCGTAGCGTGACTGAGTTCCTTTTCGGTTTTGCCAGCAGGTGCTCTCTGCCATCAGTAGGGACAGCAGCTTCTTCTGGCAAAGTCTGTGTTAGAACTCAGGGCTCACCATTCGTTGCTTGCTTGATTATTGCCTGCTTCTTCCACTCAACCGGAAATTCGATGAGACAGAGGTAGATCTATTTTGCTCACTACTGTGCATCCAGCAAATAGCACAGCACCTCACACATAGTAGATACTCAATAAATATTAAGTGAGCATTTAACAATGGACATTAACGGTAGGACCTATGTATAATTTATCTTTGGAGCCTTTACAGAACTCAAAAGAATGTCGGGCACAGAGTAGGTAATCAGTAAACGTCTGCTGAATCTATCAATCAATCCATTCAGTTCTGAGGAACCAATGGGCCGCAGAAATTTGGCTCCCAAATTGTACCTCATTATTCAGCTATTTAGAAAAGGAATGCATGATGATCAGGCCCAAAGGTTTTACTGATGAGCTGATTTACATCTCCAGAGCCACATCCCCTTTGCATATCTTTTAACTTCATGCTTGCAGTCTTCAAAGTCTCTCTGGGTCTGACATGGAAGGGTTAGGATGCCTCTGTCTCTCTGTGGCCATCTGTGTGGACACAGCACATGCTAAAATGAAGAGTGGGCAGGAGAGACCTGTTTGTCTCGTCTCTGAATGAGCAATGAGCCAACCCTTGGGTGCTCAAGCTCAATCATGTACTGCCCAAGAGCAACAAAATGTGTTATGTTAGAGTTAATTAAATCCAAGTCATTGCCCTAATCATCTTGTATGTAAAAGGAATTAACTATTGGAGATCCTACTTGACACTTTAATTAACCTTCATAGCCAATATAGTCATGTTCCTAAAATACCAAGTGCATCCATTCTGCTCAGCAGACAACAGAGTGTCATTCAGCTATACGCTCCAGCTCTCTCTCCCTTGACTCCTCTCCTCTGCTGCTCTGCAGTCCCTCTCTGCAGACACATAGTAGGGTGGGGCAGTCTCAGAAGACAATGGTCTGTCCTGGGGGGTTTGCTCTGCACATTCCCCTTCTGGCTTCCATGTCAGAACAGGGAGGGTCATGTATTCCAAGATTTGAGGGGAGTGAGTGCAGCTGACCTCAGTTTCCTCATCAGGGCCACCTCTCAAGGGGGCAGCAGGCACTGAGTGTGGGCCCAGAGCCAGCTCCCAATGAGCCCAAGAAGAAGGAAGGGATGAGCAAGTGGAGATGACTTACCTCCTGAGAATCCCTCTGCCATCCACATATTTGCCTATCACGGAGCCAGATCTCCTTTTCCAGCTTGCCTTGGAAGCAGCTGTGTTTGCCTTGGCTGCCTTGTCTTTCTGTAGAAACACAAAATGCCCTCAGATCCATGCCTATTTGCCCCGATGTTTGAACAGAAAAGGACTCATGGTTCCCATCTCATAGACCAGGCTCTACACAGAACTCTGAAGGAAGTAAGCAATGTTCTGGTCTCCCTGTTAGCATTTATCCACTCTTCCCTTTTGCCATCATCCTCCCTTCACCAGAATCCCTCCATCTCCTTTCCAGTTATCTAATCAATGAATAAATACACAGTTTAGAGCCTGGGGTCCATCATGTTATTCTTCACATGAGTACTGATAATTTGTAAAAAGAAAAAGAAGAAGAGAGAAATGTTGATGCATATTTTCCATACATATTTCTAATGCATATAGAAAATACCCATAAAACATTTATCTCTTCTGAGAAAACATATCTATATTTTTGAAACATGGTCTTGCTCTGTCTCCCAGGTCAGAGTGAAATGGCATGATCACAGCACACTATAGCCTCAATCTTCTGCACTCAAGCAATTCTTTAGCGTCAGCCTCCTCGGTAGCTAAGACTGTAGGCATCCTACCTCATCTGGCTAATTTTCTCAATTTTTGTGGAGATGGAATCTTGCTACATTTCTCAGGCCGGTCTTGAATTCCTGGCCTTAAGTGATCCTCCCATCTCACTCTCCCAAAGTGTTGGGATTACAGGAGTGAGCCACCACGCCTGATCAGATTAAAAAAAAAGAAAAAGAAAAAGAAAGAAAAATATTTACAGGTATAAAAAACTTCTGTGAATAGAGAAAATATTTACAGGTGTAAAAAAAAGCCTCTGTGAATCTTTATTCACACTCTTCTGTATGGCTCCGATCCCTTTTATTTCTAAAGCCTCAGATGTAATGAGAAAGTAACTAGCCGGAGGATCAATTAACTCAGTGTTCCGTCCATAGCTTCTGAGCTAGCATAAGGTAGTTCAGCTCTTGGGTGGAAGTAGGCTGGGCATAGATAAATTACTGAAACATCTGTAACACAGAACCTGGGTGGAGCAGGGGTTTACATCCCCCTTTGCCTATACGCTCCCTGACAGATGTGTTCTAGGAGATAAGGCGGGGGAGTTAGCTCAAAGGAAAAATCTCATTAATCAGCCATCCCATGATTCCCAGTGATCCTTAGTGAGAGGAGGAGTTGCAGTGCTCCCAGAGCCCCCGAAGGTATGGCTATGCTGATTCCAAATTAATCTTCAATTATTATTCAATTTGTCCCTTTTTCTTTGATTCCCCACTGGAGTTCTTAATTCCATGCCCCTTTCAAAGCAGAATGAGTTAGGCAGGTAAAGGGAAGGGAGGTAAAGGGATTAGAGTGACATTTGGTTGGAAGTCTTAAAATAAATTCAGTGTTACTTCTAAAACAATTACAACCATTATCATCATCAAACAAACATGTGTAGGCATAAGTCTTGCTCTAATAGTACACACAGGAGGGTGGCAGAGATGTTTGCTGCCAGTCAGTGATGGAAAAGAAACTTGTGTAATGCAGTCCCTCAGGGATTTGCAATTATAAAGCAGGTCAGATGTAATTTAGGGCAAACCAGCTGCCTTCTGCTGACCATATCTAGGTCACTGTTCAACTAAGGGTCCAATTTGTGTCATCCCCTTTCCAAGAATCTTTCTCAAAGATTCCTATGATATGGAGAGGGGATGGGAATTCACTTTCCACATGTGACAGCAGGGGTCACGATCCACGGTGGTAAACAATTTGCTCAGGGACACACATGAAATTCATAGAATGGTAATCCTGATAATTAGGAAGTCACATCAATCAATTTGGCCTCCATTTTCCTTCCCTTCAGAGCACCCAGTGGCTCCTGTCTAAAGGGGAACATGAGTAAGAGCATGGAATCCTAGGTTTTGGCCAATGTGGTCCAAGGGAAGACCTTTAAATAAATATAGGATTTCATGCCATTTAGGTGTGTGTGTGTATGATGTGTATGTGTGTGTATACACACACACACACACACACACACACTATACATGCACTACATACATATGTGTGTGTGTATATATGCGTATGTGTGTGTGTGTGTGTGTATATATATATATATATATATATATATATATAGACAGAGAGAGAGAGAGAGACAGACAGACAGACATGGTACTCAGGTATGGAAGAGCAGGGGTCCTTATAGGGTAGAGAAAAGTTGTTCACAAAATCAAGTATGAAAACAGTGAAATGCACATTTCTAATATGTTCTATGATAGTACAAAATGCAAAATTGTCATCGAGATAAAAATTTAAATGAAGAAAAAACTGTGAGCATTTTGGTTTAGAAGTGATAATGACATTTCAACTGCGCCATCTCATGGATAGAACTACCATTTCCACATCCAAGAAATGTGCGACCCTCCCAAATATTTTAGTCTTGTTGTGCCAAGAGGAAACTGCATTACTTTGCGGAAAATTAACACACTGTTACCCAGTAGGCCACTGTGAATTTTTATTATTTGCACACATTTTTATGCCATCATCCTGCCAAATAGATCCCAAGTGTCAGGACATGGCTGGGCCAGTCTTGACATGGATCTGGCTGTCCCGTGGACCACAGCCCTTGGTCTCCCACAGGTAAGGGAGAACTGGCCAGTTACCTGAAAACATATGTCCCGTTCATCCCGAAGGTGCTTGTTCCTTTCCCTGTGGATGGTAAAGGGGAATCTATTGAAACATGGAGTTTGTAGTTGACAGTTCTGATGGCAGCCAATTCACTAGTCAGATGGGTGCAGGGGAAGGTGTGGTGTGGAAGACCAGGGCGTTGGTGGAATTTCCTTCCTTAGAGATGTGATTAATGGTAGGGGATAGTTTGTGTGTACAGATAGTTATACTCAGATACAGGGATAGACTGAGACACCCGTGGCCCATCAGGATTACGTATGGCCTCTCTTATTATTAGGGGCACCACATACAGAGGGTGACCCCAGCATTCCAGCTCTGCCTGGGAGCTTCCTGTTGGGTTCCCTTTTTCTTTCTCTCTGTGCACCATTTATTCATGCATGCATGGATTCACTCAAATGTCTCCTGAGCACCCACTGCATGCCAGGCACTCTTCTAGCCATCAAGGTCACACCAATGACCGACACAAAAAGTTCCTGCCTCACAGAACTTGTATTTTAGTGAAGGGATAACTGTTATTGAGTAAATAAAGCAGGAAAGTGGCATAAAAGAAGCCAGAGGGTGGAGTTGTATTTCAGCTATGGTGGTCAGTGCCTCACTGATCAGACAGCATTTGCGCAGAGCCTTGAAGGAACGGGAGAAGCATTCCAGGCAGAGGGGAGGCTAGGGAAAAGCCCTGTGCTGGGATGTGCCTAGTGTGAGCAAGAAACAGAATGGAGGAAGTAGAGTGCCCAAAGGGAGAGTAGTTAGGAGATGAAGTCAGAGAAAAAGTGGATGGCGGTTGGGACCTGTCTCTTTACAGCCCCATGGGCCACTGTATGAACTTCGATTTTTACTCCAAATGAGATATGAAGCCAAGGTGCTGGGGGTGGGTGGGGGTGAAGCAGATGGCAAAGGAGCGTCATGACCTGGCTCCAGTTTTCAAAGGATCTCTCTGGATGCGGTGCTAAGAATAGGCTGCTGGGGGCAAGCGTGGGGCCATGACACTTGATGAATATTTTTAGCAACATGGAGGTCATTGGCAACGTGGGCAAGAATGGTTTCTGTGGAAGAGGGGTAGGGAAGACCTGATTGTTGGGTTGAGAATGTGAAGAAAAGGAGATAAGGAGTGGAGACAGTGTATGTGAACAACTCTTCTGAAAGTTTTGTTGTAAAGGGATTGAAGAAATGGCAAGCAGCTGGGTGGGGAAGCAAAGACAAGAAATATTCGAGTCTATTTGTAGGAATCTTCAAAAGAGATAAAACAACAATGGAGGAGAGAAAGAACACATGCTGGAATAGTCCTTGAGGGGGCAGGAAGGGACAGGCTCTAATTCCAGAGCGTGATTTGGGCATGGGGGTGGGGGTGGCCTCTGTGATGAGCATGGGGAGTGCATCCACCATAAAGAGAAGGCAGAGACGTGGGCACAGGAGGAAGCTCTTGTCTAATGGTTCCAGCTGTGAAACAGGAGCAAGTGTGAGGATGGAAAAAGAGGAGTCTTTTTTCCAGGACTTAAAGTAGGAGCAATTGGGAAAGTGAGTTGACTGGGTCTGCAGTGCGTGCAGAATGCACTTGAGGTTCACAGCTGGGAATTTCATCCCTTAACACAAGACGTGGAGAGGGAGGGCCAGATGCCCTCCAGGTCCTTAGCAGGTTTGTGATTCCATGACTCTTCTGGCCAGCGGCCTCTGAACAAACTCACACTTTTGAAGGGAAAGGGAGGGCACAGCCATGGTTAGACCCTAATCATCACAATACAGCCATTTATGGGGCATTTACTGTGGGCCAGGCACTCTGCTAAGTGTGTTGTAGACTACAGAAAGAGAGTTGAGGTGGGGCCTGAGGAGTCACAACCTGGGCAACTGACTTCCAATTCCCCCAGTCTTGCAGAAAACAATAGGAATGTGCCAGCGTGGTTTTCAGTTGCCTGCATGAGGTGAGCAGGCAGGCACGCAGCCAGGGCCTCCAGAGCAAGTCGGGAGGGACATGGAGGTTATTTTATAAGCCCTGAGGATGGCAGAGTGAGCTGCACATGCCAGAGGGACCCTCCCTGCTCGCAGAGCTGTGAGTTAGCACTCCTGCACCTGAGCGAGGACCTTGGGAGACCTGGAAAGTCCCACCTGTTTTTTGGAAAGCATGCTGCGTTGTTTGCTGCTTTGTGTGTCCCTCTCCATGCAGAAGCCTCAGTATTTAAAGAAACGTACCTGCTTTGGTTCGCATTGCTGGTCTTCTGTGATTCCTACTCACATACATCACCTAATTGTCAAAAGCAGCCTGTAAGCTAGGCATGAGAAAATTAAGACTCGGACTGCTTAACTCAACTGCCCAAGGTCACACAAGCTAATGAGAGGAAGTGCTGGGATTTGAATCAGATCCAGCTTCAAAGTGCATGCTCCTAATCAAGTGCCCTGAAATTGCTCACTTTTGCACCCATTGTCTTTCAGATGGCAGCACTTCTCACCCCGTCACACCCCAGCTGTTGTCCTGATTCCACCACCATCCCACCGCTGCCCTCCCTCCACATTCCCGCTGTCCCCCAGCCCCATATCAGCATTCTCTCTCCCTTGAATCCTGGTGGTTTCCTGGGCCTTCGCTCCACTTCTCAGCTTTCATTAGCCAGTGGGGCTTAAGCTGGGTAACCCTGGATCGATGGCACAGAAAGGTCTCAGGCCCTTTGTGATTCTGCACAAATGCTGGTCTCCATTAAAAAGACCCCCAAGTATTTGTAGAGAGCTGCCTTGTCATTCCCCCCTGCTCATTCTCTTTGAATACACCCTTTTATATTTTCCGAAGGCAATAGAAAAAAAGACTCCAAAACTTGTCCTTATACATTTTGTTCTCTTCCTTTTATTAAAGCCTTCCTAAGAATCAAGACCTTCTTGCAAATGGATTATAACTTGGCCACCTAAAAACCCCTTTGCATGTCCCCTGGCTCTGGAGGCCTGACGGAATCACGTATTGAGCGCAATCGGAAATGCCTTCAGGTTGAAGCACTTTTCCATTGGGTAGCATCATAGATGCCAGACACAATGAGCTTCCCTTGTTCCCACAACAACAAAAACCTTTGCAACATAACTGAGAAGTGATTCAAAACCACTTGCACTTCAGAAATCAGAACCCAAAGTCCTTCTGTTTCCTCACCAAGAGGCGCTCAGCAGGCAGGTACCATGGGCAACATCAAACATTCCGTCTTTCCCCACACAGGTTTGTTTCTTTGAGGAGGGGAGGGTGGTGCACATTCCAGACCAGTAAACTTTGAATGTATCGCTGGGGGTCTTTGAAGGCGGAGAAAGCTTTTTCTTGGTGCTCTGTTTGCAATTCATTTACTCATTCAACAAACATGAACAGAACATAGCCAAGTTATGGATTTCCATTCTGGCTCTATCAGTGAGTAGCTGCGTCACTTGTGGTAAATTACTTCATTCCTCTGATATCAACTTCCCTATCAGTTAATTCCTGTGAATTAACCGCCCTACTCACCTAACAGCTTTGCTCAGATGAAAGATATAACATTCCTGGCATAGATTGAGGCTCAGTAATCCCAGCTCTGCTCCCATGTGAGGAAGTACCACATACGGTCCTGTGAGGGGCTCAGAAGAGTAGGGCAGAACCTCCCCGTCAGGAAGAATAAACTGGAGAGGGATGTGGGCGTGTGTGTAAATGGACCAAACATAACAGGGTGGCTACTCAGTGGTCCAAACACTGCGATGGGGACCAAGGGAATGAGGGTACTCTCTCAGCAGCATGTGCTTCCAGCACATAGGCAATAATGACACCCTCAGACTGGTCCTTCCCACCCCAGGCTTCTGGGAGGTGCTCTCAGCACACGGCAGTGCCCACCAACGCACCTTAGGAAATCCAGCTGCTTGAGGAGCCCAGCCTTCTCGCGCTGTAGACTCTCCGTCACGCGGTACACTTCCCTGGGAGAGGCAAACACACCGCGGTAAGCTCCCAGGTGGAAGCCGGATGCCCGGACCCCTCATGCTGGAGACTGGCAGGCAATGCCACGCTGGAGACAGAGGGCACTGGAGGAACGTGGCCTTCTCCTGGAGAGCTCCTATGGTATGCAAGTGCTTTGGACCATGATTTCAGTTAGTATTAACACATCCCCAACTTGGGAGGTGAACTTATCCCCATTTTATAGACTGTGACCATCAGAGAAGTCTGCTAAGTCTTTCCAGTTTACACAGGCAATCTGTGACTAAACCAGGGTCCCCTCCTATCCCCAGACCCAGCTCATTCCACAGCCACTTCACATGCCACCTGTGAATAAACTGGATGGTCATTATACAGTTTGTCCAGACACCAAACTGCCTTGTCCTATCTAGACTTCAGGGAGTTAGAATCAATATTCTCTCCAGCCAGATCTTGAAGGGTGAGAGCAGAATTTGTATTACCTTCCCTCCCATTCTTGCCCCACCCAGAGGCTGGTTGAGTATGTTTTTAGGAGCTCTGGAAGAATCACCTCCCACTTCCCACCTTCCTCCAGAAGTCCCCAGATATCTGGACTTTTCACTATTGGGCATTCATTTCTCTGACTTATGATCTAGCTGTAATGCAGAGATTGAATGCATCTATTATCATCATTGACATCACTGTGCAAACATGTTCATTATCACAGGAGTTGTGAGGAAGGGGAGAGAGAAGCAAGAAGGCTGTGACCTGGGGCAATTAGACGGCAACTCAGGTGGGGAGGTAAGGGCTGTGCCTGGTTTGTTTCCATTGATATCCTCGACACAGTGCCTGGCATGGAGGTGTGATCAGCAAATAGTTGTAGGAAGAAAGAAAAGAGAGACGGAGTAAAAGAGGTGTGGGGAGCAAAGAAGGAAGAAAGGAACGGAAGGAGGAAGAGATGAAGGAAAGAAGGAAGGAAGGAAGGAAAGGGAAGGGGAGGGAAGGGAAGGGAGGGAAGGGAGGTGAGGGAAGGAGGGAAGGAGGGAAGAAGGAAGGAGGGAAGCAAGGAAGGAAGCAAGGAGGGAAGGAAAGGAAGGAAGCAAGGAGGGAAGGAAAGGAAGGAAGCAAGGAGGGAAGGAAAGAAGGAAGGATGGAAGGAAGGAAGGGAGGAAGAGGTAATTGGGGAAGTCTCCAGCATCACTCAGGGAAGAGAGGAAAGGAAAAAAATAAGAAATTGGGTGACATTGGGAAACTGGCTTAATTTCACAATTGTGTGTTCATTTTTCCCTTTGTGTTCTATACCATGCTTTAGACATTTTTAAATCACCCTCCGCTCTTACTACAAGAGTCCACATTTCCAAACTGCAGCACAGATTTTTGTGGAGCTGATACAGGTATCACTTTCCATGGGCTGTCAGGGATGCCAGGCTGTATACACACTGTGCTGGGCAAGACCCCTCTGCCATGCCATCAATATCATTACTGAGCTGGCAAAAACAGCATTAACACACTGGTCCACAGGACTCTCCTGCCAAGCTCCTAATAACCTGATTCCTTAAGCACACTGTTGCTTTTCCCCCCACTTTATAGAATAATTGTAAAGTCAATTTACAGCAATAACAGGCTGAATGAAATTCTAAGTTCAACTCACACAATTCTAATTAAGCAAGAAACCTTTTCTGGCTCCTGCAGAGATGCAAATTCCTGACATTTTATTACCAATTATATTTAATTTCAACTTGAAGGAAAATAATGTATTTCTCATTATCCAAACTGGGTCTGCAAGCCCCTGTCTGGAACTCTGCTGTGATGAGTGCTCTGTGAGCAGAGCTGCCGGGGCCTGACTCTAGGCCCTGGAGCTGAAGATCCTGGTGCTGCTGTGCTTTAGGACTCCCGCACACCACCCTGGGTCCTTACTCTCTCCAGGGGCGGCCAAGAGCACACAGCTTTTCCTCTGTTCAGGAAAATCATTCACCAGGGACTTCAGGTTTGGGTTCTCACAGTGTTTTACCAAAGAGCCAGTTCCCAACTTCTAAGTCTTCTCTGGCTCTGCATACACAGCACCAGTGACCACTGGAGCTGTATAAACACACACCTATATGCACACATATGTATTACAAATACATGTGAATACATGTATTGTATCTATTTGTCTAGTAAACATATATCTGCTTGGATATTTGTACATACATATACACACATATATTCAGAAGTATATTTTTGTGTCAACAAAAAGAAAGTCATTTCTGGGAAAAAAAAAGGACACTTAGATATTTGACTAAATGACGTCTAAAGTCCTAACCTAGAGGTTCTAAAAGTCTCTACATGGGTAATGTGTAAACTGAAAGGGAAAGAACCTGCAGTGGTTTGGAGTGGTAACTGATGAGACGTTTCTAGCTATCCTTAGGGATGAGCTCTGGAGCACTTCACAAGACATACTGTCAAGTGAAAAATGCAATGCAAATGCAGAATAGTATGCTTAATATGCTACGGTTTTGTAAAGGAAAAGTGTGTGTGTGTGTGTGTGTGCACACATATGTGTCTGTGCCTGCATATACACAGCATACTCTGAAAAGATCTACAAGAAACCATGACCAGTGGCTCTGATGACTGCATACTGGGGTCATGTCAGGGAGACAGACTTCTTTTTCAGCATATAAGCTTCTGCGCCTTTTGAATTTTCTGCCTTGTCATAACTACTTACTCAAATAAAAGCTAATTAAAAAATAAACAGAGAATTGCTGCTTCTCAGCTGACCTTTTTACATTTCCTCTCTGCTTGATAGTTCTTTCTTTATCTCATTTTAAAATCTACTTCTGTTACCTTGAGCATCTTCAGAGAACGGGAAAATTAATTTTGCCTGTTCAGAATTCTTGCTGATCAGTGACTAAGCCTGTTTACCTCTCAGCTCCACCCTTTCCCTCCCAGCGGCTCTGTGGCAGCACTGGGCAGCAAGATCCTGTCAGAAAGCACAGGACTGTCAGGAGAACTGGGCTCTGTCCCTGCTGTCCAGCATCACCAGCTGTGTGGCTTTGGGCCATTCACAACACCTCTCTGAGCCTCAGTTTCCTCATGTATAAAATAAAGGAGGTGAACCAGAGCATCAGAGTCCTCTCCATCTGCCGGTCTGCAACCCCACTCTATGGAGAACAAGCGAAGCCTCTTGCTGTACCGCTCTCCTGCCCTCCCTGGACCGGCATGCTCCCTGGCGGCACAAGAAACTGCAAGCTTCTTGAAAACAAGCTGGGAAGGTTCTGGAGTCATCTTTCTCTCTTCTTCCCAACCCTCCTCCCTCCCTCTTTTTCAATTCCCAACCTCCAGAGATTGTGTCTCTGTCTTGGTTAATTAAGATAAGATTTCAGAAAGCTTTGAATCCTCATGCTGTGATGTGATACTCCAGCACTGGGTGTTTATTTCCATTTGCTGTTCTAATGCTTGTGCCTTCAGATGTCTGTTGCTTTCAGAGCTTGATTGAATTTTAAGAGCCTGAATCCTTAATTCTGTTTGTAAAGCTAAATGCCTGTACCTTGTTGACCTGTTCTCAATGAGGAGGAACTGATTTTGCTTGTTCACAATGAAATATATTGTCCTTCCACAATTGGTCATCCAAGAATTGGAATGGAGGGGCTTGTTTAAAGTCAGCTACCTGGGAGTTTTTTTGTTTTTGTTTTTTTAACTGGAGATACCTTACTAGGGTGAAATTCTCAGCCCAAACACATCTCCTTCCTTTTACCCCTTTTACCAGGCAAAGAGTGCCAAATGGTACAGGATGCCACATGTCAAACCAGCAGAACAGTTTTATTTAGGCCTGTGGACCAAAATCCTGCCAGCAGTCTTTTGAACAAGGGGAGTTAACAGCTATAAAACATGTCCTGGTAAGTAACACTGCCCCTTTCCCTGAAATCAGACTTTCAGTACTACGTGGTACCTTTTAGGATCAGACACACAATTACGTTTTTCAGAATAAATGAATGAATGAAGAGTGCATGAACAAATGTGTGTAAATGATAGCCAGTCCTACTCTTGTTAAAATATTTTCTGCAGGCTTATTCTCTAGGGAAAATCAGCGAGATGGGTCTAACTCTTAGCATCTTAGGACAGTTACTTAAACCTCTGAACCTCCGTTTCCTCCTCGATAAATCAGAGTTCATAATAACAGAACCTGCCACACCAGGATGATTTAAAGATCAAATGAGAAGATGTCAAATTATCAACATAAGTGAGATATATTGAATGCCCAGCACGGTACCTAGCACAGAATAAATGTTTGCTGAATGAATAAGTCATTGACTATATGGATATAAGTGAATGTACAATAAACAAATGAGATTCCTCTGCCCTGAGCCTCAGAGTACATTTGTTCTGAAACCTAAGACTTCCAAGATGAGATAAATGACTGACTCTTCAGGGACTTCTCCAGCTTAAGGGGCAGACCCAGGCTTGGTTCGGCCGCAGGTGTGCCCCTGCCTAGTAAGTGAACCCTTGTGGCTGGATGCCACTGGCAGGTTGGGCCCTAAGAGACGTGGGGTTTTCCCCACTGAGACTGCACAGCTGAATCTAAGGAACATGATGAAAAAAATGGGCAGAGATGGAGAGGAGAGTCTACGGCAGTGACACATGCTCCATCAGATCATATGCTCATCCCAGAAGCCTTCCTCCTTCCCTCCGGCCACCCTTGTCTCTACATGACAACAGTCACCTAGGCTCTGTCTGCTCACTCAGCATTAACCCACAGACTGCCTTATATTTGTTTGTGGAATAACATGTCTTTCTAATCACAGAATGTATCTTCTGAGAACGGGGCTGTACATTTCTTGTCAATCCTAGGCAATGCTGGACACAGAACTGGTCTACTTAATAGTGTCAGAATCCTAGAAGAATGTTAGAAGAGTCTCAGGGGACGAGAAGCCCAAATTCACATTTCACAGGCAAGGAGACATGAGCAGCGAGGGGACACGCCCATAGCAGGGGGTGGTGGTAGAGGACAGCAGAGGAGTGGACAAAGGCTGCACTCACATCTCCTTCTCCTGGTGGAGTTTGCAGGCCTCTTGCTGGAGGCTTTCCAGCTGCTGCTGGGCTTCCTGGAGCTCCTGGGAGGTCCGCTCCAGCTCCCGGGCCAGCTCCTGGTTAGTGAGTTTCAGCTTGTTATTCTCAGCCTTGGTCTCATGTTTGTCATGATGCAGGGCTGTGCACTGACCTTCCAGCTGAAAAGGAATGGGGAGCAAAGGGGAATGAGGTGTGACCACCATCTTCAGGAGGCCTGCCCTGGCCTCACCTTGCTTTCCCCACTTGGCAGGCAGGAACTGTCACTGCCACCCCTCACTGGCCTCAAGCGTAAATCAGCATTGTCCTCTCCTCCGTTCACACATATACACTCCTCTAGGCAGGAAGGGGCTTTCAGAGTGCATCCTGTCTCTCCCCTGACTCCACATAGGACCACTAAATAGTCCAGGAGGAGCTGCTCTATTCAAAAACACCATTAGCAAAGGAACTTCCACAATCTGTCTGTGTGAATGGCCTTGAGATCTAACCTAAATCCGTCTTGTTGACTTTTTTTTTTTTTTTTTTGAGACTAAGTCTCACTCTGTTGCCCAGGCTGGAGTGCAGTGGCACGATCTTGGCTCAGTGCAACCTCCGCCTCCCAGGTTCAGGCAATTCTCCTGCCTCAGCGTCCTGAGTAGCTGGAATTACAGGCGTGTGCCACCACGCCCAGCTAATTTTTGTATTTTTAGTAGAGACAAGGTTTCACCATGTTGGTCAGGCTGGTCTCGAACTCCTGACCTCATGATCCACCCACCTCGGCCTCCCAAAGTGCTGGGATTACAGGCGTGAGCCACCACACCCAGCCCCATCTTGTTGACTTTTAAGCCAATTTCTTTTCCTTGGTCCCTGATGGAGAAGGGGAACAGCTAAATGGCCTGCTTCATAAAACCATCCTTCCCAATTTCACATGCTGATAGTAAACCTATATATTCCCTTTTCTCCTCTCAGCTCCGCTTCCATTAATCTAGAGAAGCTTTTAAGGGTAGCCAGAAGCCCTGAAAATTCTTAGGAAATAACTAAAACAGGTCGAACGGAACATAGACCTTTTCTATGTCCCTAAAGCAACTAAAAGCCCTGCATTTTTATAGCTTCAGCTTTTCCTGGCTGTGATTATGCTTTGCAGAGCTTCCTATCCTCTCACCAGAGGAAGAATCAAACCAAGGTACATATATCATAATAAATTTAGTTTAATGAATGTGGCCAGTAAGGGGAGGAAGAAGTAACAACAAGGAATTTGGTGTGATTCTCGAGAGGCTCCTGTGTAATCAGGCAAGCATGCAGTAATTAAATCAAGTGGCAATCATTCATTTGAGGGATACATCTAATTGCTAGGAACTTAATGCATAATAGAGGGGAAGAGAAGAAGTAGGAGAAGCAAGGTACAACTGTGGATGGGGAAATGTGGAGGCAGCCGGCAGTTCCCAGAGTGGAAATCATCTTGCTGCAGAAGGAAAGAGACCTAAATTCATAGTTTGGGTAGCAGCAGCAGTGGAACAGTCTCTAGTCCTAGCAGGGCTGTGTTCGAGTAGATTTTAATGTGCTGCTAAAAATAGCCCTC
This sequence comes from Cheracebus regulus, assembly GCA_963574635.1. NCBI lineage: Eukaryota > Metazoa > Chordata > Mammalia > Primates > Pitheciidae > Cheracebus > Cheracebus regulus. The sequence goes on from CAUYQU010029344.1 coordinate 122,972, forward strand.
TCTATTGAAAGGGAAGCAATGTGTCTGGGTCTGTCCAGAGCTGGATTCCTTCCAGCACCAGGCACAACAAAACAGGAGGCCAGTGGCACCCAGGTCTGTCTCCCTCAGGGGCTCTTGCTAAGAAGTGGAGGCCACTAAGTATGAGGCTTGTCTAGGTAGTCACTCTTTCCGGGGTCATTAGCCAGTCATTCTCAGCCATAGACACCACTCTGCAGAGCGCACCACCCAGCCTGCCTCCTGGAGGCTCAGGTACATCAGATAGGAGCGTCTGGTGTCTGCATCCCTGTGGGATCAGAGCAGCCACAAAGGATGCCAATGAACCTGTCCAGGCACCGCACAGCCAGGGAAGAGACAGGTTGACCTTGGAAGAGCTTGTTCCAGCGGAAGTATCCACGGCCATTCTGGAGAGAAAAAACGTATCTGCAGCCTCCCCCAAAATATCATGGTAGACAATGTCCCTTGTACTTTAGCTTTCTCCTCTTTTCTTATACAAGAGACAGGAAAACAAATTCAAGTCTGGCATTCTCGTGGCTCCTGGGAATAATTATAGGAGCATGTCTGCAGATACCTTGTGGGGGAATGCTTGGCAACTTTTCCAAGTTAAACACCTGGCTTTGGAGAAGTAAAGCCTTTATCTTAGTATCACCTGTGATTTTAAATGCTATCTTTTGTACAGCTAAATAGTTCTTTTCAGGTTAAGAAAAAATCAAAAGTCCTCAACTAAATGGCAGGGAAAGTGGGCAGGAGCCAGAGAAAAGGATGGAGTGAAGAGCCATGTTACTCTGAGGCCACTGACAGCAACATACCCTTTTCTGCTTCTGGGTGAGCTGCTCCAGCTCCTGCTCCTTATATAACAGTTTCTGCTCCAGCTCTTGACTGCGGGCTTGAAACCTCTCTGTGTCCTGCCAAGTCGGAAAGAGGGACACACGGGACCCAAATGTAGCACACCTGGATTATAGATTTTTTTTTTCCCACCTTCAACCTACTCAACATCAGGGCCCATCCTATTAGATTGTGGGCTTTTCCCACAGCACTGCCGGACTCTGGTAGCCTGCCTGCCCCATCAGGGAGGACCAGATAAGACAGATCGTGCAAACACTTAGTAAGGCATGATCCAAACACCCAGCAAGCGTGGCCATGTCTGATGACTGTGCACCGCCCCCCTCCTCTCCACCAAAAACAGGGACCGTATCAGCCAGCGGTGGAATACTGAACGGGAAGAACTGGGGCCTGAGTTCAAATATCAGGCCTTAGTTTCCTCATGTGCAAATTGGGGGTGACTGGAGAAGGCACAAGACCCCTCGCACGCCTTCTGACTTGGATATTCTGTTCCAGGTTGGGCACTGGCATTGGATGCCTTCAATTGGCTTCACTCTGGAAACACAGAGCCATTACCTCTTCCTCTTGAGGGTCTAACTGTTCACTATTTTCCCACTGTGATTGAAGTCTTCCAGGCCCTGCTCCTCAGGATGTTTTAATACCTGCTCCTTCCCTAGGGTGGGCTCCCCCAACACAGAGGGGCTGAAGCAGGTGAGAAGGGGCCTGGCTGTGGGATGAGGAGGAAAGTGTGTGGGCTGTCGGGTGCCTGATGCTCTCAGCAGAACCAGGTCTGTGGCATAAGGGCCCCGAGCCCAGTGGGACACAACTTGGGTTCTAGCCCCAGCTTCACCCAACTAACTTGCTTCATTCTTCTGGATCACTGTTTGTTCACAGAATAGAAACAAAAATACCCATGCCATCTGCAGCACTCCACTTGCCTGAAGGCAGACTGGAGGTACAAAAAGTGCAAGAAGAGACGAAACCATTGTAATTGCCATATAACTCACTCCCAGAGCCCCACATGGGGCTCCTGTGATATGGAACGACTCCTTCCCACATGGGGTGCTGCACTAGAAGGGTGTCCTGGCATGACAGCCTGCAGCGGCACGGCAACAGAACACGGTCCTCTCGGGCCAGAGGCCTTTGGACACTTCTGCATCCTCTATTGATTTTATCAGCTTCTTCTGCCCATTTTTAGGCAGGTAAATGGGCGGAAGGACCACAGGGGCAGCCTGTGATTATCCTCCTGTTAACCACATGAGTGGCAGAGGTACCATCTGACCAGACAGCACCTGCTCCCAACATCTGTTTCCAGAGAATCAGCCCCAGGGAATCTGCCTCCTGCAGCTTGGCTGCTGCTCTCCGTGAAAAATGCTGGGAGCAGCAAGCAGCTCCAGAATCCCCAGGCTGATGTGGCTGTCCCCACAATGGGCCTGCAGAGTGTCCTCACAAAGGGCCAGGACAGGGCGTTGAGGGGGTTGGAAGGTGCAAGTGATTAAGTACTCCCTTCATGGTCAGATAAACTGGTAAGTGTCAAGCTAGGATCCAGATTCTGGTCCAAGGGTCCAGCCTTTTCCATGACGTCAGAAACTGTAGAACCACTATCCTTGATCTACCACCAGCAAAATCCTTTGTATCTAACGGCTTAATAGTGCTGCAAAAACATCTGAGCAGTTTTCATGTTCACGCAGAAGGCATAAATCTAAGCACTGAGCTTTAAAGGCGTTTGGTATCAAGAAGGGAGAAGGAGGGAGCAGAAGGGGACGGGAGACTGGATCACCTGCAGTGATGCAAACTTGTCCTTGAATTTTTTTTCTCTGACCTCTGCCCTCACCCATCGCCATGCCCTGGCCCAGCATTTGCTTCTATAATCATGTCTTTTCCTTTAGCTAGGACCTCTGACCTGTAATCATGACCCAGGCAGAGGGGATAAGATGCCCCATGGAGCTCAGCCTCTCTGTGCAGGATGTCATTTGTGATAAAGGGGGTGGCTCTCTTACGGCAGGGAGGTGGGGTGGGGAGCTGCTGTTCTCAGAAACTATTTTGGGGTCTGCTGGTGAGAAGTGTGTGAGTGCAGTCTGCCATCAACTAGGCTGCGGGGCAGGAGCAGGTAGAATGCTTTCAGGCTTGACCAGACAGTGGAGGCCTGGAAATGCTGATGAGCCTCCAGAGGGCGCTAGTTGGAGGACATGACCAGATTTTCATGAAAAGCATTCCGATTCCCTCTCGGTTTGAATGACATCTGGGTAATAAATGGAGCACTGATGTCGATAACCTGAGGCAGCATAAAACTTAAAATTGGTTCAAGAGAAAGTGTTGTGATAATAGCCAGGCTTAGTCCTGAGAGGCAAGAGAAGCTGCCACCCAAGATCAAAGCCTTTTCTGCTGAGAACCCACCAAGTAGATCATCCAAAAATGGGTACTACAGAGTTCTCTGAAGCTTTTTTTTTTTCAATTTGGTTTTATGAACATGTTCCAAGAAGGATCCTGCTTACTTTGGCAAAGAAGAGGATTTCACCAGTCCTGACCTCTTGAGAAAAACGGCAGGGCTGGGTAAGGGGCTTGTAAGAATCAGACTAGGAGAGGGGAGGGTGTTATCCACTCCCTCCATGGTATCTGTGGAAGGTGGGATTTGTTTTTTCTTGGCTATTAAATTTTCCAAGCGTCTAAGGGTAAAGGATGGGTTCACAGGCTCTAAGGCTTGTCCCCTTAGGGGAGCTGCTGGGTATAGGATAAACTGGGTTGGTGCATTTGGATGGGCCTGCCATATTAATCTAGGAATAGCTAATGTCAGACCAAATTTAACAGGGAAAGCATGAGCCTTCATCCATCCATCCATCCATTCACCTATCCATTCATTCATTCACTTGTTCATTCATTCAACAAATATTTGTTGAGCACCTAGTAAGTTCTAGGCATTGTCTTCATGCTAAGGATATCTTAGTTAATAAAAGATAAAATCTCTGCTCTTTTGCAACTTATATGCTAACAGGAGGAGACAGACAAGTCAATGAAAATAAACAAGGATTTGGCATGTCCTGTGTGAAGGTGATAAATGCCTTGAAAAAAAAAATACGGCAGAGAAGAGAGAATCAATAGTGCATGGATGCGGGCACCACAATCTTGAACTTGGGGGAGATAGAGCAGATATGTCAAGCCTGGGAAGTGCACGCTTACCTTCAGAAGAAACTGCTCCTTCTCACTTTTGATTTGTTGTTCCATCTCCTCATAGAGATGCTGGATTTCTTCATCATAAGCCGCAATTTTCCTACAGAGGTGGCAAAAGGAGAGTCTGCACTGAGGTTCCCCTATCCCACAGTGGCAGCTCTTGGAGCTCAGACACCAGTCCTCCACTCTGCAGCCCTGGGTATGGGGGTGACAGTATGGGTCAGGTGGCCAAGGCTACAGGATCAGCTAACCCAACAAGGGATGCAGACCACAGAGGCCTTGTGGGACCTGCCTCTGCAACTGGTAAGTTTCATGTGGCCTCTCCTCCTCCCGTCCCCCAGCCATCACTACTAAAAGATCCCTATGTTCCTCGGTGAAGCTTCCCTGGACCATTTCCCTCTGTTTTACTTTATTTTAACACAAGCACACAGGCCTCTGCCAGCCATATCATGCCTGTTCCCACTGATCCCCACACTCGTAGAGTAGACTACATGAAGTTGCATTGTGTGGGCTCCTTTCCTGTTCAGTTTCCTGGTTTATCTTGTCCCTGTTTGCATGCTTTCTCTCCGCCTGTCTATATCAGGACCTTCTGACACTGCAGTGTCAGAGGACTCTCCCTCTATGCTTGAGTTTGTGCTTGTGTGTGTCTCATGTTTCTCATGAGACTCAAGAGATTCCGTGATGATGACAAGAGCTCCCACACCCCCCACCAAAAGCAAAGGGCACACTGTCTAGTGCCTGTGCCATCTCAGGCTCCAGGGCACAGGCAGACAATGTGAGCAGGTGAGGCTGGTTGGAGGATGGCAATGACAATGAGATGGCCTCATCTCCACTCTCCTTCTCAGCATCCTCTCCCCACTCTGAAGAGCCTGCAGGCCGGAAAATGGGTACCTAGGCACTCTGCTTCTATAGAGTGATGAAGACATACACAGCCATGGGGATGAAGTTTGCAGGTCATCCCCAGGGATGACACTTTTCTGTTTCCCCCTTTCTCCTCAGGATGCATCCACCTTCTATTGCCCCTCCAAATTCAAATAGGAAAAATCTGCTATTAGCATTGAACTGAAACTAGGCGTTATCACACCAAATTATTAACATTCCCAGGTAATTGCATTTTCATACCTTTTTTGCTGACCATGCAGGGAAAGAATCTCTCTGTGGTCCCTACTCCCTATCCTCTCCCCATCCCGTTAAGGAAACTCCAGGCACACACACACACACACACACACACGCACAATTTTGGCCCCTGCCCTTCTAATCTTAAATGATGGCAAGTCCACCATGCCCTTTCTTTAAGAGACTTCAATAATTGAGGAAACAGCTCTGGTTTTAAGAGGTACTAGGAAGATTTCTGAACTAAACATAAAGGACGGGAATACATTTATTCCCCTGAGCCCTCCATCGTTTTAACCCCTACCTCCCGTGTCCACTTGGGCCTCCAATCCAGGACCAGATCTTCTCTGCTGCCCAAGGCTTTGCCACAGCCCAATTTCTGCCCCTTCTCACTTGCTACCTGTTGGGAAAGCATTTTCACCATGTGCACAGGTGAACAATGAACAGAAGCCATTTTGACTGGCAACCTTCCAGCTTTACAGAAACCACAAATCTGACCCAGACAAAGGAATAGTGTGCAAGACTCCATGGTAAGGGTCATTCATCACAGGGCACAGCCTTGGAGTTCCCTTGCTTGGCTGTACCCTCAAGACCAGAAACTTGATTTTGAGTGACTGTACAATAATGGCCCACAGTGAGATCAGCGAGTTGACAGTCCTCCCAGGCTTCCACAAGCCGGGACCCTGTCTTTATGGATATGTTCCTCATCCTTTACTCTTTTTGGCTAAGAGTAAGAAATCTCTTCTTGTTAAATGACAGATGTCTGGGATTGTTACTTTTGCTCTGAGCTAACTCTTAAGAATTAAAATAAAACCCTGGAGGGAAAGTAAGGAAAAAGGCTCATGCTATTGACCCTGATACTTCAGTGACAGAAATAGACACAGTCTGAAAGAAGTTTCAGAAAGCAAGATGTTTTCTCTTGGTCCCTAGGGTTATCTTCCTTTGTTTGAAGAAACTCGGATGCTAGATGGTAAATGATATCAAGGAAAACTTTAGACAGAGATTCCAGCTATATAAATACTGTAAAACCAGTAAAGTAAGATGAGAGAAACTAAGACATTGATTTGGCTCTGCTAAAGCAATTCATATAAAGTTATTCATCTAAATGGCTTACCATTTATTTCTAATAACCATGCAGGGCATTAATTCTGTAATGTAATTAAATGTGGTCTATGTTTATTTGATTGAATTAACACACTCTGTTTTTCATGCTCACATACCAGCTCGCTCGTATGTGAACCAAGTTATTTTATAAACCACTAAAAAAATAACTGGCAGAAAGATATAGTTTTTGAAGAGTGCCTCCTCCTCACCCTCACTCATGTAGGCTAGACCCACTGCAAAGAAACCCTAAGATTCTAGGTGGGCATCAGAGATCCTGGGCCCAACCAGACTCACATGTGGAACCATGCTTTTGGAAAGCTGGCCTGCAGTGAGACTCTCCAGGCTTGACTGACTGACAAGCCTGGGCTAGAACACACTAATCCCAGGAATGGGGAGGATTAAGGTCCTGTTCACACCAGTCATGTCACAAAACCAGTGCAGGGATGAGAAGACTTGCATTCTGATCCCAGAACCAGCTCCTTTCCTCAATGTGACCTTGAGTAAGTGCTCTGACCTCCTCACATCCTGGGGTGCTGCCTGCCTTTGTTCCTCCCTACATTGTCATAAAAACAAAAGAGAGTCCATGTAAAAAGTGTCAGAACCAAGGAGCCCTCAGTAAATGTCAGGGATTATTTACTGTTGTCATTATAATCATGGGCTGTGGAGGCCAAAGTGCAGTGCTACCCAAGGGGAAGAGAGTCTTGGGTTCAAGGATAAAAGACTTGCTGTGTTTGGAGAGGCTGATGCAGTTGGGAAGATGAAGAAGAAAAAGCTCAGTCAATAAAAACGCCTGTCAGATCAATCTGTTAGAGACCCAGGCTGTGTGTGAGCAGGAGCTGCAGAGCCATGAGCCTGTGTGTGCAGGAGCCCCGCGGTGGCTGTGCGGGCAGAGGTGGCAAGAGACACTAAACAGACGTGCACATATGGTGAGTCACGTTCCAGCAAGGCTCGCCACATTCTGCCATCAGGGGAAAGGGACAACTCATCATCTTTGCTTATCATATACATCCTCGTTGCCACAATTTCTAAAACCACTTACACTGCCTAATGCACATAAACAGACTTTGAAGTCTTCTCTGTGAAGATTTTGCCATCTATTCCAACCTTCATGACCCCTTCTCTGAACTCTGATGACAACATATGTCTTCATTTGATCATTTAACAATTAATCTTAAATAGTCCTGAACAACTGTTTCATTTGGATTCATGTTGTCTCAATTAGGTCACAAACACGCAGGCATTTATGTCACCCACAGGGCCTGAACTCAAAATGTTAATGCCAAAAACCCATAAAAACTTAATTTACAATTTTGGGTACGAAACTCAGAGGCTCATGGGCCATTTTGAGGAAATACTAGATACCATAGAAGCTGAAGAATTTCAGAGTTGGAAGGTTTGTCTGATCTAACCACCTGTTTTTCCAGTGTTAACATTCTTGCGACAATACCATATCAAGGACTTAACTACACTGGGTTAGAATACCCCCAGTGATAGGGAACTTGCTGTTTCTCTAAGTAGTTATTTCATCTCTGGGATATTCTGGCTCACAGAAATCTGTCTTTCCATGACCTTAGTCTTCTTCTGCATAAAAGCCTTTCATGTATTTCAGAACAGCATCAACACTTCAAAGAATTGTCTTAGGTTCAGGTCAAGCCTCTCCACTTCCTCCAACTGTGTCTCTCACGTGGATTTTTTTATAAGTCCCTTTACAATTCCCTTCACACTTCTTCAAATGGGCTCTAATGATCTTTCTCAAGCTATGGGAGTGCCAAAGTGAATGCCCAGTGTATGAGTATGATTTGTGTAGATTAGAGCAGACTATTGCCTCTCCCGTTCTAGATGCTGCATATCTAGCCATACAGCCTAAAACCTCATTAACTTTTCTTGGCAGACACATTACAGTTGATGCATGCTGAACCCATTCATCAACTAAAGTCTCTAAATCATAGTCTGTGTGATCGTTTTTATTTTAAAGATGGTACTACTGAATCATATCTCCTCCACTGCATGCTTCTGCCATTGGTATTTTTAACACAAAGCAACAGCTCAGATGGAATTCTGTTAGATTTTGTGTTTGCTAGTTCTAATCCATCTTTCCAGCCTGTCACTATGCCATTGGTTCTCAGCTGGTCCTCTAGTGGATTCAGTGACCTTCCAAGTTTTGTTGACATTTTAAATCTTCAATCAGAATGTAGGCTAAATAATCTATAATGTTGGTTTTTATAATTTAATTTACCTGAGAGTTATTTAAAAGACAGTTTATTAAAAGGTACAAAATATTGGTTTCTAGTTTTATTATATTATAGTAAGGAATGGTTTTGGAATCTATTGGTCATCTTTCCTCTGTAGCCACAAACGTGATCATTTTTTGCGTAACCTCTCATATATATATATATTCTAATTGTATGGCACACAATTCTATATGCATCTCTAAAGCATGTTCATTGATGGTATCAAATACTTTATATCCTTCATGTACTTTTGCCTGACTAATGTGTCAAATGTAAGGCAAGTTTGTTAAGGTCTTCTAGAGTCTTTTTTTATTATTAAGTTTTTTTTATTTTTTTTTAAAAGCTTCTGCTTATGTATCTTGCTGTTGTGTTGTTTGGTGCATAAAGCTTAATACATGTTGTATCTACTTTTTCATTACTACAAAACTTTCCCCTTTTATCTTCCTTTACTCATGTCATTGGAAAAATGTTAGACAAAATGAGGACAACAAGCTGTAGCACAGATCTCTGATAAGTAGTGGCATGTGGGCATAGCTATTCAACCTATCTTCTCTTCGCCATTCTCAGAACACTCCTGCTGGCCGGGCACGGTGGCTCATGCTGATAATCCCAGTACTTTGGGAGGCTGAGGTGGGCAGATTATCTGAGATCAGGAGTTCAAGATCAGCCTGACCAACATGGCACAACCCCTTCTCTGGTTAAAAATACAAACATTAGCCAGGCATGGTGGTGCACGCCTGTAGCCCCAGCTACTCAGGAGGCTGAAGCAGGAGAATCACTCAAGCCCAGGAGGTGGAGGTTGCAATGAGCCAAGATCATGCCACGGTACCCCGACCTGGGTGACAGAGCGAGACTCCGTCTCAAAACAAACGCGCGCTCACACACACACACACACACACACACACACAGTTCTTCACCCTGCTCCCAGAACTCAAGTAGTATCTATTTAATTATTCCATTTTCTACTATCTGACCCTAATCATGTTGAGTTACATAACAAAGGAGAGACAAAAAAGAGGTAGATGAAAGAGGAGTGAGAGGAAGAGACACGAGTTCTCAGTGGAACAAAACGGTAAGTATGTGGAGGAGCCAGAGTTAGCAACAGTCATGAGCACTAATATTTATCCTCCCTATCCTTTTCTCTCCCCTTGATAGCTGGGTAGTTCTTCTGACATATTTCAGAGTAGTCCAGGTCAGAGACCCCTTGCTGACACAGATACAGTTACCTCAAAGTTCATTAGATCCAGAATTAGAAGGTCTGGGTTCAAGTCTTGGTTCTGACATTTACAAACTTTCTGGCCTCGGATAAGTCACATTACCTCAGTAAGCCTGAAGTGTTCTATATCTGAAAAATCAGTTGGTAATACTTTAGATAGAGGTTGTGAAGATTTAAAAAATGCGGTGGCTCATACTTCTAATCCTAGCTGAGGCGGGTGAATCATAAGGTCAAGACCATCCTGGCCAACATGGTGAAACCCTGACTCTACTAAAAATACAAAAATTAGCTGGGCATGGTGGCATGCATCTGTAGTCCCAGCTACTTGGGAAGCTGATGCAGGGGAATCGCTTGAACCCAGGAGGTGGAGGTTGCAGTGAGCCAAGATGGCTCAACTGCACTCCATCCCGGCAACAGAGCAAGACTCCATCACACACACACACACACACACACACGTGCATGTGGAAGTGTCTAGCACAATAAGATGCATTTGATAAATTCTAATTAAATAAGTTTTCTGATTCTCCAGAGGCCAGGGACCCCATTTGGAGAGTCACTGCTCTATAGCTCCTTCAGATATCAGCCAAGGGTCAAGTAGAAACTGGGGGGTGGAGGATCAAGTGGCAGCTTGGTGAACACGGAGTGAAGAAATGTGTGCCGGAATGCTCAAGCATTTGGGGACAGAAGACACAGGGATGGATAAAACCAGCAGAGGCTCAGTAGACTAAGTGCAGTAGACTAAGTGTAAGGAAGACTAAGTGTAGAAAGAGAAGTCCATACAGCCCACCAACATTAAAAAGTGTTGATTAAGCCCTTCTTACAGTATGACTGGGCAAAATAATTTAGGCTGAAGTTATACTCTCTGTACACTAGGAATTTAGCATCTAAGAATATCGAACCCAATAAGCTATAGTGGCCGGGAGGAAAGGAACAGACAGAAGAAGCCAGGCACCATGAGGGAGACCCAAAAGAACCCTCTAGGTCTGGCTGACAGTCATCCTGTGACCTCAGAGCCCTGCTAGGGGAAGTGAAGGACGCTACCTGCTCTGGTGGTGGGGAGGAGCGTGGTGGTGTTCTCAAGGGAAAAGCAAAGAAGAGCTGAGTTCATAAAAGGGAGATTTTCAACAGCGGAGGGGATAGAGTAACAGTGAGATACTGAGGATGCCATAAGGGCAGTCATGGATCAGAAAGAATGAGTCCTATTGAAAACCAAGATGAAAACCCAGGTCTAGCTCAGGAGATTAAACATCCTCACCAGATATCTGGTTCTGGCAAATGTCCCTCTCTAAAGCATGGCTCTGTGTGTGTGTGTATGTGTGTGTATGTGTGTGTGTCTGTGTGTGCTCTCACATGTATGCCTGGTGCTGGGTTACTGGGGAGCTAAGGATGGGAGGAGGACAGGATATGTGATAAGGATGTAGTGTAAAGAATTCATGATTCTAATGTAAATACAAAGCATAGGTTCTGAGAGGCCTTTACAGATAATTTGCAGGGAACTAGAAGGTGAGATGCAGTTAGCATTAACTTATCCTTGCAACCTCCCACAGTAACTGTGAAAATTAATTAGCCTTCACAAACTGCTTTGCACACAGAGCGTTAAGGTGCTATGCCGGAGCAAAGCATTAACACTCAACATCATGGGAGCTCCAGCTAACGGCACACAGGCCAAGGCCTTCCTGCTGGGGAACACTGCTTGGTCAAAATATTTTTTTCCTGCTTCTTCTCTCCTTTGCTCTCCCTTTTAGATAAAATCTATTGGGGTTTCAGAGGGTCTTAGAAAGTCATCCATTCCCCTGCCTAGGTTGTAGGCAGGTGTGTTGAAATCATTCCAAGAAAAAAGTAGCGTCTGCCTTTCATAAATGAAAATGTAGGCTTGATCTTGGAGAGGGGAAATGGCGTTTCTCTACAATTTACGTACATTTCAGGAGCTCACTGAACTCAAGGTAGAGTTTCGGAAATAGCCACTGGCCTTGGGAGCTGCCATTGTGGTTTCATGTGTGTCTTTGGGGCAGTGGTTTGATCAATTATGTCTCCTGGTTTGCAAAGTTTGGGCAAAGGCAGATGCAAAGAGAAGGAGATGCCCTCCTCCTCATCACAGACTGAAAGCTTATAAAGCTCATGTGCTCCCTACGCCTTTATTTTTCAAGTGAAGAAAATGAGGGTCAAAGCAGTGAAGTGACCAAATTGCCAAGGGTCAGAGTAGGAGGTGGAACCCCAGCCTTGACTCCGGGTCCCATGGTTCCATTCACATCACTACAATGTCTGGCCCAGCAGCCTAGGTTGTAAAATAGATAACTCCATACACTTGCATTTAGAATTGTCAGTGTTCCAAATTATATCTGGAATCCATCAACTGGGGAGTGAGCATGAACTACAGCAAGGTATGAGGCCAACAGTCCACACTGCCATGGCCAAAGAGAGGCAAGATTATGGGAGGGGCTTGACTCCCAATTCCCATGTTACCCACATTTCCTCCCACCCCCTGCCCCAGCATGCTCACAGAATGAACGTGATCACAGAAGACGACTCTGGACTGGAAAAGTCTCAAGAAGTCTGCTGCTTGCAAGAGAAGAACATGGAAGCAAATTCTGCACCAGCCAGTTTTGTGCTTGGGATGGGAGTGGTAAGCAGGGTTTTAGACTCCCCGCTGCCCTCTGCCACCTTCTTCAGGCAGCTGCAGTCCTTCGAGAAGTTCTCACTAGAAAAATCCTGTTTGGAGTCTTGTTCCCCTGAAATCAGTCTCTCTCCGTCTCTGTAATTATCTGCTTATCTCTGTCCGTCTCTATCTCCATCTATCTCACACACATGTGGACGCCTGCACGTGCACACACATATGTGCACAATTAGAGTAGAGCTGAATGAAAGGAAAACACAAGAGTTTGTAGAAAATTCTGCAAAGGCTGTGAAATTGGCAATTGGATTTTCAAGATGGATGGATTCTTCCAAATTAGATTCTGCTGCCTGTATAAACCAACTTTGCAGCTTTACTCCATCCTATAAAGAAAACCATTTTTTATTACGCAGGTTTACAGATCATATCCATGGTGTACACAGAGCACAATTTGTGCTTTTCAATTTGCTCTCAGGGCAACGTTAACAATGTGCTCAAGATAATGCATCAAATACATGCACTCGATGAAGTCACAGCCTGGTCACCTAGAGTCCTCGCCGAGAACTTCTCCCTAAGAATAGGACTAGCATTACAGATTGGAAGGGCACCCCAGAGCATACCTTTTGCTGGCTGATAGATTCTGGAAGAACTGGCTAAAGCCACATTTCTCAAAGTGTGATCTACATCCTGCCTGTATCGTAACCACCTGGGATGTGTGCACATTTCTCAGCTTCTTCCCTGAAACACACTGACTAGACTCTCTAGTGGAGGGGGATCTACCTTTTAATTTAAAAATCCTTTGGTACATCTAAGCATTGAGAACTCTGCGGACTGTAAGGGCCACCTCCTGGGAATATGATGCTTTATTTGCTGCCTTATGTAGAGGCAGGGCCCATGATGTGATGACATCTCTTCCCTGCAAAGCTTTGGGGACAGCTTCCTTGTCCCCAAGGCTCCACAACACAGGCTGCCCATCCTCAGGCTTGCGTGGGGGTCAGGCCATCATAGCTGGGGCTGCCTATCAGTATGTAAGGTGCATTTCCTCCTGGTCTGGACATCTTCCCAGAGCCCAGGGAATCACTGTGGACAGGAAGTTCCTGAAGAGCAGCTGGTAGGGGCTGCAACTTAAGGGCCTGTGAGCTCCCAAGAGACTGCCTGAGGTCTGATTCAGATGGACAAGGGAACACCGTGCAGAAGAGGAGCTGATTCCAAGGAGGGCATGGGGACTGCTGCTTTGTGAAGGCCGAGTATGGTCAACCAGTGATGCCAAACAGGCAGCCAGATGGTATTCCCAGGCTACAGAGCTGCAGAGGATTGAGACGGAGCCCTCCCAGAGCACAGCCTGGGGCTGGTCTTTGATCTAGAAAGCACTTTCCTTCAGAGCTCAAAGCACACCTCTCAGATATGTCTAATTTAACCTCACCCTCATACATCACAAATACAGACTTTAAGCCCCCACCGCAGAGCAAGGGAACTGGTCTCTGCTGGGGCGGGACCTCTGGCATCCCAAAGTGGTTCTGGTGAAAAGTCTGGATCTGCTGCTGCCTCAGACAGCACCGCTCTACGTCCCCTGGAGATCTCAGCTTTTCTTCCAGAAAAAGGTAAAGGCAGGGGATGCTCTCCATGGCAAAGAAATTCCCAACTCTAAGTTCTTCTCAATATCTATACTGTATCCCTCCTGCTAAAGTGTGAAGCCTTCTCCACGTCTGCACTGTGAATGCAGAGGGGACCTGCTCAGTGGAAGTCTCACCTCCCTTCCTTGGAGAGAAGTGGAGGCACAGAAGGGGCTCAAATCCAAAATTTCTTCAACCTCTGTGCTAAAGGACAAGGGTGTGGGAGACTGAATGGTCCTGCCTTTATTTCTGATATGCAGGTTAAAAAATAATTCATGGCCGTGAGTGAGGAGGACTCTGAGTTGTTTCTAACGATGCCCCAGGACACTCTGAGGGGTTCTCCTGGCCTCAGCTGTCAAGGGCTTGCCACCTCAAGCCGCCACCTCCTTCCTCCTAGGAAGTGGAGGTGAATGTGAGGAGGAAGCTGGGTTGGGCCTTTTCCACTCACAGCCACACTGCGACCTGGGGGATATGACCCAGCCTGGGATGCTGGGGACAGGGAGTGTGTGTCCTGCCTAACCTGCATAAGGCCAGACTCCCCGAGAGGTCAGCCTCATTTTCTCTGGCCCTTTGGGAGAAAGAAACAAGATGTGTGATTTGCACAAGGAGAAAGAAGTTAGAAGCTGTGCTGCCCATGGCAACGCTGTCCAGTGTTCCATTTGCATGGGGATTTTCTGGTCTGTCTTGTGCAGAATTCCCATGTGTCTAAGCGCTGTCTCCTCAGTATGATCCTGAACTCCTCAAGGAGAGGGACGCTATGTTCCCTTTGCTTAACTCAGACCCTGACATGGAGGGAGTGCTGGTTCGATGCTAGCTGCTGGTAACACACAGATCATGTTCTGCCTGGTGCCTGGCCTGGGGCGAACATGCAGCCGTCATGACCTGAGTTGTCATCTCCAGCTTCTGGGACAGGCATGTGTTTGCCAGATGGAGTTGAAATGTCATTCCCTGTACTGAAAAGTAAGCGAGTGGAGGCACCTGGGAGATATTCTCACAGCTCACCAGAACCCGCTCTTCTCCGTGGGATTCCTCTAGGCTCCATCCCAAATCAGGCCATCCCCGAGAGCTTCCTCCCACTTCATTCCCAAGACCTGAAAATGTCCCTCCCACAAACAACCTCACACCTCCAAACTCACTTTCTAGATGTCCCAGAATCACTTCACCTCACCCTGAGTCATTTTCAAATAAACTCACTTTCATATCCTATACCCCGTTGGGATTTCCAGTCTCTTGTCTTATGTCTGAGCTGCAAGTGCCCTTATAGATAGGTCCACCAGCAAGGTGTGACCCACCTTTTTATAAAAAAAATAGAAGAGACTAAAAGAGGTTCTAATACAAGATATCAGATGTTGCCAGTAAGGAAACAGATGCACAGAGAGGTAATGCAAGTTGCCTGAGGTCACATAGCTGGTAAGTGCCAGTTCCTGTCTCTGATTTCAGTGCCCCGCTCACTACAGTCTGCAGTTCTCTGGTTCTGCATCCAGAGAATACCTCCGGAATGGGACTGGCTAAAGAGTTCAGTGAGTCCCCAGTCCCAACACAACTCCCTAGCCTAGAGTGGGCCTTGATCAGCTGACCCCAGACAGGCACGGCTGGCAGGGATACTGACTGAGGATGGGCACGGAGAGGCTGGAAACTTTGGCTGAGCTGGTTTTGCACATGCAGCCAAGAGCGGCTTGACTTTTATCTCAACAACATGTCAAGCTACTATGAAATGAGGACTAAACAGTAATAGGGGCCCTTAAAGATGGATGTCAGGGGTAAGCAGCATTCCAGCAGGTCAGGGGCACTTGTTTACTCCTATAGGGATGCAGACCAGCAGAGGAGGTCCTGCAGATGAGATGCCAGGCCAAGGCTGGGTAATTGCCCACTAGTTCAGACTGCAATGATCTCCTTAGAGAATAGAAGGCCTTCCCCTCTGGGAAAGGCCACGTGACTTTTGCTGTGGCTCCTCCAAGGTGATCAGTGCTGGGGTCAGAGGGGAGAAGGGGTGAAGTGGGGTCAGCAACTAGTCTAGTCCCTCATTTTACAGATGGGAAAACCAAGGCTCAAGAGAGGCCAAGAAATTTGAGCAGAGTCACAGAGCTAACTGGTTGCAAAGCCATACGTGGCTCAAACCCAGGACTCTTGATTCCCAGTCTCCTACTTCCCAAAGTTACACGCTAAGCACCTGGACATCCTATTAAAACGCAGGTTCAGTGGGGCTGGGGGCAAGACTCTGCCTTCCCAAGATGTTTCCAGGTGATGCCAATGTTGCTGGTCCACAGACTATATTTTGAGCAGCAAGTCTCTACATTGTTGCCTGGAAGGATACAGGGATCCTTAAACTTAGCCTCTGATTATACTGAGGCTCAAACTCTCTACTTCAGCCAGACAAATCCTCTAAGACTGACAAAGATACTTATTTAAACTATTAATAATTATTATTTTGACACTCATTGAATATTTATGTGCCAGCACTGTTCCAAATACTTACATGCATTATCTCACTTAATACTCACAGCTCTCTGAGATGGATACTATCACTATCTTGCAGATAAGGAAGCTAAGACTCAGAGAGGTTAAGTAACTTTTCCTAAGTTGCACAGCTAGTAAATGGAAGAATCAATATTCAAACTCAGTTCTGTCTGATTCTTAATTAGGAAATGGCTACATAAAAATACACTCTTTAATCCTTTCTTTCTCTGAACTTTGGGAGCCTCTTTCCAGAATGTTCTTAACAGCCCTCCAGCCAAACTATATTTCCTCAATGATACTGGGCCTCAATTTCCTCATAATGCAGAGTCCTAAAAGTCTTTTCTCCCCAGATCTGTGTATACGCAATGGACCTCAACAAGTTATTTTTAGAGTTGAGGTCGGGGAGGCACAAGATGAAAAGGAGACAGGACTTACAATAATGTATAAATAGATGATCTACACAGCAAGACACATGGTGATCTCTTCTTGTCCAATTAGAGGCTGCATGCTTGCTCGAAGACCATTTCAGCATAGACTCTGAAACTACCTTCCAGGCTTTGCTAGAAGTATCTGAATAGAGGAGCAGGTGGCCTGTGGAACTGCATAGCCATGGGATTGTTGAGGATTCCTGCAGAATATGAGCAAATCTCTGGGTGTGGGCCAGATTTCATGGCAGAGGCATGGGGCAGGGCCTCCTCTGTTTGCTGCCAAGCTCTACTCAAGCCCTGTGTTTTGGCCTCACCTTCAGGGCTATGAACCATCCCTGGTCATACCACATCTAAGGCCACGTTCACAAGATGCAAGCTCATGGCTGTGAACAGCACAGCGACCATAGCCATGCATTAATTCTCATGAAGAGACTGATGTCTAGCAGGCTTGCCTCATTTTGTGACCCACGTGCCTGTTCTGACTCTGGTTCAGTTCTTCGGCAGCTTCTTCAGATGTTGTTTAACTTGCCTGGTCCTGTCTCCTGGAGGGCCATGGAGGCAAATAGGGCAGATGAAGAGATATGAGGCCATGATGGGAGATAGTGGCCAGGAGGAGGGACATTCAACAGGGCTATAGATCACCTTACCACACAGGCCACCTCTGCAAAGCAGGTTGATCTGGCACTGGGGGATGGCCCAGTATGCTGGGGTCTTACTGCCTGGAGGCAAGCAGAGTGATTTTTCTTCTGGTTGCAGGCACCTGGCTAGCTCGCCCTGAGTCCTGGTTCTGCCGTTTCCAAGCTGTGCCTTCTGGGGCATACTACTTAACCTTTCTGGGTCTCCAACCCTCCACCTGCAGAATGTGCAGATAATAAATGTGCAAAATGATAACCAGTTCCTACTTCAAAGGGTTGTGGTGAGAACTACATTAACTAGTGTATAAAAAGTATTTAGAATATGGCCTATCATATAGTTTATACAGGTGAGGGAGAGCTTAAAAATACATTTTTCATGACAGACATAGGGCCCGGTCCCCACTTCGGCAGACAGCAATAAGGAGTCATCACAGAATGTTTTGGCAGAAAACCTAAGATAAAGTGCACTATGTATCTCTCTTTTTCACATATTGTTACAGAAAGCAGTGGACACTGGGGTACCCACCTTTTTAGGGCACACTCCAGTTCGTTCTTCTCCTCATGGGCTTCTTGGAGCTGGGAGAAGATTCTGGTCAGGAAATCTTCAAAGCTGGAGAGTAAATGAGGCTCATCCTTCTTCAGCTGCAGCCAGAGCTGCTTGACATCACTTTCACTGAAAGAGAAGGGACGTTCATGTAGAAGGGTGGAAACGAGGCTTCATGGGAAATACAGAGGTTCCCAGTAGGAAACTGACAGCCAGGAACAGTGCCGTCAGACTCAGTATAAAGATGACCGAAGCTAACGTGGACCCTTGAAGGCTTGCTGCATGGGAGGAGCTTCAAGGATATCAGCTCATCTTTTCCTCACAGTAACCCTATGAGGCAGGAGCTGTAATTACCCCATTTACGGATGAGGAAGCAGGTGAAGAGAGGTGGAGCAAGCTGTCTAAGATCACCCAGCAGTAACTGATGGAGTCAGGGGTCCAGCTCGGGGCTGTCTGACTCCGATGTTGGCCTCCTTTCCCACCTCACTCTGCTGCTTCTGTTCTCCCACGTCCTTCATGACAGGCTCATGGGGTTGAGCATGCTCAGAAACGTGCTCAGGTGCATCTCCAAATGCCAGGAGGAAGACAGGAGGATGGGAGCCTGGTGCATGTGAGGACACATGCTATGGAGCTAAAGGAGAGAGCTTGTTGCTCCCAGGAAAGATGGTCCTCACTGCTGAGAGGTAGATTTGCCATGTGATGGATGGCAGAAAGCAATTGTCACTGCAGGAAGGGAAGAGAATATACAGCACCCCACTGGGGCCTGGTGGCACTAGGGATGACTGACGGGCAAAAAGAAGGGAAAGAGCAAGTCTGAAAGATGTGCTCACACAGAAAGACAAGGTGAGAGAGATTCGGGAGATCCAGAGGCTGATAGACAAAGGCACAGAGGCACGTGTGTACACAGCTGAGTGACAGAGACACATGGGCTCAGGCTGAAACCCAGGGAGGAAATGAGGAGGAGACATCATGTTCTCCCTTTCCGGAGAAACTTAAAAGTTTATAGCCAATGATCAAGGTAAGTTAAACATAAATCTGAAAGAGAATAGGTTTTAATTCAATAAAAGTTAATAATTTCTCACAGCTAGCAGGCAATAGAGTGTTATAGAATCAAGTTTGAAAGTTATATAACAATAACAGTAGTGTTCAAGTGAAATTTCATAGGCAATTTTATTACAAATAACCTATTCAACTTTATTTTAGCAAAGTGGAGAATAAATATACATCTTATCCCCCAAACAATCAGGCTTTTGATTTTTTAAATTAATAGGCACATGTATATTTTCCAACACTTTTTTCACGTTTATATAACAAGATGTAATACCTAGCTCAGTTCACTCTCTTCTCAGTCTTTTGTTACTTAAATATTCACTCTGTGTCTTAATCTTTCAAATTTCTGGCTATTGAAAATATAAGTCCTTCACCTCCTTCCATCCTTCCAATATAATTACATTTTGATTTTCTTGTTAAACTTTGAAACTTTATGTAATGCACATTTCACATTTAATTAATTTAATTTAATTATGGAAAATCACTTATGACCGTCTTTTTATGAGAATAAAATTATCTGTATGCCTATACTTCTCTTGAGCTCTTTCCAAAATTTGCTGGTCCATTTCAGTCATCCACACCTTGACAATCTGTCACCAAAATTCATGTTGGCTCCCCAGGAATCCTCGGGATAAAGAATAACATTATTTGTGCTAGTGTAATAAGCATTAAATTTTAGAAACTTTCTTCAGAAGTGATATTTGATAGTGCTATGCGAGCAATCCTCCTGTGCCATGGACATTACTCTTAACACCGTGCAGAGAAGAGGCCCACTGAGAAATGGGTGGTGACCTCCCAGTCCTGTGGCAGGTTTCCCTGCTGTGGTCTGAATGTTTATATCTTCTACAAATTCATGTGTTTAAAGCCTAACCCCCAACATGATGGTATCAGTGGTTGAGGCCTTTGAAAGAGGTGATCAGATCTTGAAGGCAGAGCCCTCATGAATGGGACTAGTGCCATTGACAGTGTTCTATAATTAGTATTGTTTTAAAACTGTATGTTAATTCCCAGATATGACATGAAGTAAATGTTTATACTATTATGACTACATAAATAATATCCTTGGAGAACCAGGACTTTTCCTGAAATTGCACCATTATTTGTTTTACTTCCTTACCCTGTCCTACTTCCACAAATCCCTTACCAGTTTGCTCCAGGAGTACCTCCTTAATAAATCACTTTAAGACAAAAACCACACAAACAGAAACATAAATGTGACTTGTCTTCCATTAAATTCTCAAACCACAAGATCTGAGGGTAGCTTTGGCCAGGAACCCTCAAGATAAGGAGTAAAATCCTTTGTGCTTGTGTAATAAGCATTATATTTAGAAACTTCATCCGGAAATGATATTCAATAATGCCATGTTAGCAATGCTCTTGGAAAATGGACATTACTCACTGCATCCAGCAGAGAAGAGGCCCACTGAGAAATGTGCCAACCTCTTATCAGTTATCTGGTCATCTCTTTAACACATCATCCCTCTCTCCCTCCTTTCCTTGCTCGATCTCTTCCACCAAAATATCTGCCTACTTATTTAGACCATCCATCCATCCATCCACCCAATTTCCTAATTCACTCAATAAGTATTTATTATGACTTACTGTAAACCTTACGCTGTACTGGATGTCATAGGTGAATCTGGGAAATGAGGGAGGAGGAGGTAAGGAGACTGTCTGTTTCCCAAGATGAATTCCATTCCTACCATCCTCACAACACACACACAGCATGTTGTGACAGTCTCACTTCATCCTATAGGTAAAATGTAGATATGACAAAAGGTTCAGAGAAAAGAGGATCTCAGAGAGACACCATGGTGACCTCCCAACCCTGTGGCAGGTTGTTTCCTGCTGTGGTCTGAATGTTTCTATCTCCTACAAATTCATATGTTTAAATCCCAACTCCTGATGTGATGGTATCAGTAGGTGAGGCCTTTGAGAGGTGGTTAGATGATGAAGGCAAAGCCCTCATGAATGGCACTAGTATCCATATAAAAGAAGCCAGAGGAAGCTCATTCACCCTTCCTGCCATATAAGGACACAATGAGAAGACAACTGTCTATGATTGAGGAAGTGTGACCTCATCAGACAATAAATCTGCTGGCACCTTGACCTTGAACTTCCTAGCTTCCAGAACTGCCAGAAATAAATTGTGGTTATTTATAAAGTACCCCATCCAAGGCAGTCTATTACAGCAATCCAAATGGACTGAGACATGCCATCATGAAGTAAATGCATTATAAAATCAAGGTTCACCTTGCCAGCCTAGGTCTTTCTGTCCACACCTGCCAGGTTCCTGTTGGAGCCAGCTGAGCTAAAGTCCCCAGTGAGACTTGCAAACCCACCTGCTCCTCTTCCAACACTCTTTGAAGTACTTAGTCATGGCAACAACATCTTGCCCCAGATTTTCTGGAGAAGGAACAAGTTTTTCAACTTTTGATGAAAAACAAGCCAAAGTTCACTAAGCTGCCAAATCACTCAGTCAGACCACCAAGAAAAGTCACAGTGCAGGTGTCCAGTCTCAAACTTCTACGACACACAAAGGCCACCCCTCCCAGGAGGATATTAGAGTAGAGGCTAGAAATGATTCTGGGAGGTTTATCAATCCATTTCACTGCTTCAAGAACAACACACAAATCATTTTAGTGAGCAAAATCTTTAAAGACTCCTCAAATCTTCATAGCCTTTTCTATTTCCCTATCTGGGGTCCCAGAGTACATGAATGTTTCCCTCATGCTGCAACCTAAGCCCACTTCAGTGAGGATGGAAGTGGCTGGTCGTCATCTCCTGTGTATCAGTTTTTACAGACCACTCTCAAAACGGCCACAAAGCCTCCTCTTCTTCGGGACATCTCATTTTGGCTCAGTTCTGCACTGGTCTTTGCTAAAGGTCCTCGGAGTCACCTCTGGTGGACTCTAATTGAGAACCCTGCCAGGAAGGCAGCTGCCGAGCAGTGAGGGCTGAGCGGAGAGGTCCCTTCCTTCCATTACAGTGCCTCAGCTCACCTGCCCAGCCTTCTCCTTTCCCCTTCTCCAGGAGGAGGTGTCGCACGGTCACCAGGAATGGTCTCTGTGCTCTGGCTTCCTGTCCTTGGAGAAGCTGAGAAGCTGAGTCAGGTGTATGACTAACGAGCTTCCCACCTGCCTGTGCTCCTTCCACTTGCCCAGCGGCGCCCTCTGTGATCCACACCTGCTGCAGCCCCTTCTAGACCTGCAGCAAAGCTGCTGCTGCTGGTGGTTTTGAGTTGCACTTCCTGTGCAGCGCCCCCACCAGGATCTTACCTATACCTTTGCCTGTCCCTTTCTTGCCTGGAACACACTTTGCCAGCCTTTCCCAATTCTGCCACAGTCTACCAAATTGTTTGGTAAGAAAATCAAACACCGCATGTTCTCACTCACAGGCGGGTGTTGAACAATGAGAACACATGGACACAGGGAGGGAAGCATCACACACTGAGGTCTCTGGAGGGGGATAGGGGAGGGACAGCGGGGATTAGGGAGTTGGGGAGGGATAGCATGGGGAGAAATGGGGAGAAATGCCAGATGTAGGTGATAGGGAGGCAGCAAACCACATTGCCATATATGTACCTATGCAACAATCCTGCATGTTCTTCACATGTACCCCAGAACCTAAAATGCATCATATATATATATATATATATATATATTTCACAGAGCTTCAGCCTCTTCTCGTATATAGGCCTCTTCTCTCTTTATCATTTTCCACCATAGCCCCTTCTCTTCCCAAGCTCAGAAACGTCAGCTGCAATCAGCAGGGCATTCCCACCCTGCAGGAAACACAAACCCAGCCCAAGACCTAGAGACCCCAAAACAAAAAGGCCAAAGACAAAGGGTAAAGGGGCAGAAAGTATTACATGCTTTCAGGCCCTCTGTCTGGCTTCTACTAGCTATACATCACATTTTACTTATTTTATTTACTTAAATGTCAGGGCTTAGATCCATGTGTCTATTCCAAAGCACTTTTCAGGAACCAAAAAAAAGGTGGTGGGGCCAATTATGTTTTGTTTGAGGTCCAGCCATCTAAAATGTTCCAACTAGTGGCCTGCTAAGAACTGGTTAATTTTCCACCTTGGCTCCTGCACGAGCTTGGTTTGCTGTGGACACAGTGTGCAAATGCTTCCATGTGACGGGCTTTTGCCAGGAAGGTGCCCACAGCTGGGGCAGCTGGGAGGCACGTAGCTCTAGAGACCGAGGAGTGGCTCTGCTGGAGGTAAAGATGCTGGAGAGCTGACGGTGATAGGAAGCCTTAGGGAGAACTCCATGAAAAACCCTGAAGGCATGGTAAAGCCCCCTGATGCGTGAGCGCCCCATGGGGAGCAAGGCTGAACCATGGACTTGAGGATGATGCATGGCCAGGTGTGAGGAAGGTAGACGGGGTGGGAGAGAAGGAGAATAGGAATGTTTCCTAAAGAAAAAAAAAAACATAAAAAGCAGAGACAGAGCCCAACACACAGCCAGGTCATCACAAAGGACAGGCCCCAGTTGGCAGCACCACGGGCAGGACCAGCACCACATGGTTAACAAATATTAATTGTTGAATGGCCACAGGAAGAGGTTTCTACAAGGCTGGTCTCCATTCTGCAAATCACCGTCACCACTTACTCTTCCAAAACCTTTTGGGCTCCAAGTCTGTCCATCAGCATCTGGAACTGGGCTTCCTCATCTTCATCCATGTCTCCCAGATCCTCCTCCCCTCTGGACTGATACACCTTCTCTTCATGGTGTTGAGCCACCTGCTCACCTGCATCTTCCTGACTTGGGTTATTCTGGCTGAAGAAGAAGTGACCTAGGGGATGCAGGGCACAAGGATCTGAATCAGACCATACCCACCCAGGAAGAGCTCGGCTTTCTCAGCTGCCAGGGATCACTGAAGGTTCATCTGAGAGAAGGAAAGGGAAAACCCTTCCAGTCCCAGATTCTGTGTCTTTTCCACTCCCACAAGCACCCCACCAGTGATGCTAGAATCTGGGAAAGGCATCATGCAAGACAGGTATGGTGTTTCCTTTGTGGTTCTCCGTCCCTTAACATCTGGATTAGAATGCATCTCTATTGATTTCTTCTTTAAGCAACAAGGCCTTTCCCTCCACTGCATTCCAGCACCCTGACTGCAGAGGCGTGTATTGTCCTCCTAGTCATGCCCCTGCTAGCATCACTAGACTTCACATCTACAAGCTCCCTAACAGTTTCCAGTGTACTCCATACTTATGCTGTCTGGTATTACAGCACTCTGTCTTATCCTCCTAAGTGAAGCAGAAGCTCCTGAAGGTCCGCAAAGGCATCAGATCCTTCTAAGAAAATTACATGGCCCCACACATAAGGCAAATGTACGGTAAAATTTGCCTTTGATATATCTGATAAGATAGTATGTCTGGTTTCTTTATATTGTTCATAGATCTCAATTTTCCTTCCTCCAGGTTACCTTGAGAATGGCTAGTCCATTCAAACCTTCTAGAAATTCCTCTGATAGCTGTTATCCCTCAACCTGGAAGATTCAGCCAGACTTGGGTTGGAATGAACCAGCCAGTTGTCCCACTTTCTGGCCACTTTTCTATCAAGGCAGAAAAAGAGGTGCTGCAAATCTCCTCACAGATCCCCCTTTTATGCCATGCCTTCTACAGAGCTTCTGTTCATCTCCCTTGCCAGGCCCAGTGGGAGGGAACTTGGTAGTGGCAGTGCAGGGGCACTGAGCAAGCAGCAGTGTAAGCAGTTGAGACAGGCATGTGAGGAGGTCCAAGCAATCCAGAGCCTGGAGACTGTACGCTCCAGGTCCCTGAAAGGAGAGCAGGAAAGCTTTACTACATGCCTCCCCAGATCTAGAAGAGGTGGGAATCCACCTTATACAGCGTTATGTAGACCCATAAACCTGAGGTCCCCAGCACCCATCAGACTTACTAAATCCAGTAGTGAACTCCTCTGGGGTCAGATAGCCATTACCATCAGCATCCAGGGCATCAAACACATCCTCCAGTTCCTCCAGACTGAGCGGTAGCTCCTCATGCAGCCTCTGAAAACAACCCAGAGTGTACTGGTTAACACTGACCCTCACAGTGGGGGTGCCCTGGGACTGCAAAACCTTCCAAAAAGTGTCTAGAGTTTGGTGTCGTCCTACAAAAACCAGTAGCAAGATTCTGCATCCAGACTGCTTCACCATCCTTCTCCTCCTTTGCATGTTAGTACAACTACCATTGATTGGGTGCCTACTAATGTATTAAGCAATTTACTAGGTGATTTATAAATAAATATGTAAATATGCATTCATCTATCTATCTGCATTTAATTTCCATGACAATGCTTTGAGCTAGGCACTGTTATCTCTGTTTTATAGATGAAGTTTGTGGTGACATTACCTGCTCCAAAGTCACATGGCTAGTAATGACATAGCCAGGAGTCATATCCAGTTCTGATTCCAAAGCCAGCACTCTCAACATCTGTAAAGGACTCAAATGGTACAGGACCAAATGCTTTTAGGATAATACCCATAGGCATGGTGTTGTAAAGTTAAACGTAATCATGAATGGGAAGCGTATAACAGTGCCTGCACAGAGAATGCGTTCAATAAAAAGTGGTAGGGAGGCAGAGAGAGAGAGAGACAGAGAGAGACCGAGAGAGATTCACGGCCCACTGAGGCCCCTCAAGGAGTGCATGGCAGAGCCAGACTTCAAACCCTGTCTTCCCTGGTCTCCCCACATCCCCTTTCCTCTCCCGTTCCATCATGTGAGTGTAGATCATTTACCCCTAGAATCCTCTCCTGCTGGAGGCCCCTGGTGTCCCAGTGCCTCAGCACTGCATTTGTAAGTGTCTGTGGATTCCCATTTTGGTCCTTGAGCTCTGAGGGGATGTGGGATAATCCCCCTGCATACCTCTGAATGACCCATACCCAGGTCCCAAGTCCAGGTTCCACTCCTGCTCCCTGCTGACTGGTAAAGAATTCCTAATAAGATGTCAACTGCCATTGGCTTAAGGTATCAAGCCCCCAAGAGTATTTGTGTGTTAAAGGGGACTGGACAAGACGGTGTGAGGGGGTCATCACTGGACTTGAGTCTAGAACAGACTCAGACCTCACAAGGACAGAAGGGCAGAGACCAATTGATGGGTCTAGGAGCAAAGTAGCTGAGCTGTTGCTGCTCTCTTCTGGCCTTCTGCCTGATGTGCAATGGCCCCAGGCCAAGGCTAATTTGCATAGTTGAAGCAACTGTCCCCTTATGCCCAAACAATCTAGGTGTCCAAATGAGAACCCCCCAGAGAGTTCATTATATCTCAGCCGACCATCGCCCTTCCTCTCAGTTACCTAAGGGGTAACTGTGCAAAATTGCCGGTGTGGAAGTGACTGACAGCTGAAGACAATGAATACAGGGCTTTGTGGGAAGAAAGGTATATACCAACCCAACAATATAAAAGAACTGGGAGATGTGAAAGCCCACAACATAACTGGCAAGAACACTTGGCTTGATCCTACAGCAGTTTTAGCTGATAAGCCACAAAGCTTAATTTGACAGATACAGGCATTAAGGGAGACTATGATGCATTACAAAGTGAGAAGACAGGCTGACGTGGAAGCCATTTGGAAGAATTGAATTAAATATGAATGGGATTTTCAAAAATGGGAGGAGAGTGAGGGAGTGTGCAAAGATTCTAGAAGTACATCTGCTTAGCATTCAGCAAAATCTCTGACGTATCAACAATCCATAAACCAGCTGTCTCAAAAGCTACAGTAGAAGAATACGGGGTGAGGAGAGAGTCAATTTTGCAAGCAGAGATTCTTTTAGCTTCACTGGAAATCAAAAGCATCACACCTGAGGTATGGTAAAAGTACAAGCTCCTGTCACGCTCACATTCCAGTCCTTCCTTGGAATAATCCTTCCTTCTTCCCCACCCTCAGCCTAGGATTGCCGGATCTGATTCAAAATGTGGTCTCTCACACTGGGCTGGAGCTACAAATGAGCTGCAAGAAAATTCCAGAGATTAACGGGACCCTCCTCCACATGCCTTTTACCCAAACACCCCATACATCTTTTTCTCGTTGGCATGAACCAGGAGAGGCTAGTTCACAGCTCACCTTAGGCACCATTCCTGAATCTAGCAGCACTTCCAACCCCAAATCCTCCCGTTGTCTAATACCAGTCCTTCTTGTCTACATCTAAAGCCAGTTTCCTCCTTCTGTTCTCAGTGAAGATGGGGAAAGCAATATTATAGGTTCTAAGTAATTCTTACTCTTCACATCCTGGCAAATTAGTGCTGAGTGCTTCTTCAGCCTTCTCTGCAACTGTACTATACCTGATTCTTTAACCTTGTTTTGTGGACCCTCTCTGAAAAACCTTTTAGTCTTAATAACCATAATTATCTCTTATATATCGCTCTGTTCGGGGCCTACAGAGTCATGGAAAACCAGCTTCTTCTGGTATGGTCCCCTGGTACTGTTTACATTTTTAACTAAGTGAGACAAGCAGCGTGGAGGGGAGCGAGATTATTTATTCCACTGTGCAATAGGCCTGTGAGGCTCTGAGATTTGCCTAAAGTCACAGTGGAGACCACAGCTGGGAAAAGAATTGGTTTTCTGATCAGGGCTTGAGCAACTGTTTAATAGTTCTTCAGTGCATTCATTCTGTAATTCCCTCACCTTCATTACCTCCCACACCTACGCCTACCAGCACCACCAAACTCGTAACACAAAGTCTCTCTTGCCAGCACCACCAAGACTCAGCCTTCCAGAGATCCTGCTGCACTCACAGCATTTTCTCACACTGGAAGGGTGGGCCAGGGAAAAAAGAGAGGCACAAGGAAGAGCTCAGCTTCCTATTCATACTGCCCATGGCCCAGGAGCTCTTGAGAACTTCCTGGCTCCTTTAAACACCAGCCTCACTCTTTCTTCACTCTCAGCTCCTGCATCACTTCCTCCGTAAGGCCCTTGCAACTCCCCAGGTTAGGTCAGGTTATACAAGCTCCCCAAACTACATTTCTCTCCTTCATAAGTCTTATCTCCATAAGCATTTTATATACGGATAGATGTGATTAGTTGATGAATGTCTGCTCCCTCAGTGCTCCCGGAACAGGGACCTCATTCATTAGGCATTGTTGTGTCCCCAGGATCTAGCCCAATGCTGACAAACATGGACTATTTACGTAAGTGTTGAAGGAAGGCACAAATAAGTGCTGGACTAAGAGGAATGGCAGGAGACCCTGAGCTCCTATGTACGGAGTGCTGGTCTAGACCTCACACACTCCAGATCCTGACCAGCCCAACTGCTAATTCTCAGCAAGACTTACAGTGACTGGCAACCTTCCAGGACCTGGAACATGAAATATCTACAGCAGCAGTACTGACAGTTCATGCTCCAGAGCCACGGGAAAATGATGTCTTTTGTTGCATTCCAGCCAGACTCTGTTACCTTCCTGGTCACCAGCGCAGAAACATACCTCATGTAGCTTAAAGCATACGGTTGCACAGCTTCAAACATGCTTCCATGACATTTTTATTAATGAGGAAATCAGAGGATATCCACGTTTATGTCCAGAATTACACTGTCCCTCCTTCTGGGGCATCCACAGCATTCTTTTCAGACCCCCATTCCCGCGTCAACCACACTTTTCTCTGTGATACAGCTCAGCTATACCAAATCACTTTAGGACGAGAGTGGGAGGTGGGAGGGCAGGATCAACCTTTATCCTGCTTTGTGACTTGATGTGCTTGGCTTGGGCTGATTACTTGGTATAGGCCAGAGTTTCTCAACCTTTGCACTACCAACATTTTGGAATGGACAATTTTTCGTTAAGGGGGCAGTGGAGGGGAAGGCAGGGGAGGGAGTATCCTGTGTATTATAGGATATGCAGCAGTATCCCTGGGCTTTGCCTGCTAGATGCCAGCAGCACTTCCCTCACCAATCGTTTCAGTAAAAATGCCTCCATACACTGTAAGGAACATGGCTGTGCTTTGGTCAAGGATAGGCCAAGGTAGAATGCTTACATCCCGCGTGACTCAGTGAGTTTGGAGCACAGGCATATAACTCCACTTGTTGTCACCGCCACACAGCCATAACACGAGAAGGCCATCACTTGGCTCTACGCCACTATTGTCTGTAAAAGGTATAATTGTGCAGTTGACACTATGCAGGTGTGCTTGTGCCCATAGAAAGTCAGAGCTGTCTTCTTTGTAGACAGACACTGGGGAGCCAGAACACATGCCCAAAGAGAGAAAGAGTTAAGCTGCTGACCCTGAAGGCAAAGAAGAGCCAGCCACACAGCTGCATGTGGGGGCTGCCGGACTAAGCGGCCAAGACAAGGCGAACAGTGTGAGAAAGCTGTTGATGAAAGCTACTGCTGGGTAAAACCATATTCACCTACCTACGGCGCCTCGAGTGTTCTTTCTGCTCATCCACCCACTCCCTCCAGACCTCAGCACCGGCTGGAACCTAACCCCAAGCACAACGATTGGCGTAGCCATGGAAACGACACGCTGCCTTATGTCCTCTAGGAGGTAAAATTGCCGCCATTCATGTAGACTGTACACAAAGAACCTTCCACTCATATCCAGCTCATATCCAGTAGCTGGATATGAGTGAAAGCTTCCCTTTTCAGCAGAAATGCCCATTTCTTTTCTCTAAGACAGGACAGACAACTTGCATCTTAAAATTACATTGTGATGGTGCAGCCATTGTATAAAATGGTATGGTGTCTCCTCAAAAACTTTACAAAATGGAATTATCCTATGGTCCAGCAATTCCACTTCTGGGCATATACCCAAAAGAATGGAAAGCCATATCACCATTATTCACAAATAGCCAACAGGTGGAAGCTACTCAGGTTTGAACTGACACAGGAATGCAGAAACAAAATGTGGTGTATACATACAATGAATATTATTCAGCCTTTAAAAATATTCCGACACATGCTGCAATACAGATGAAACTTGAAGACATTATACTAAGTGAAACAAGCCAGTCACAAAAGGACAAATATTATATAACTCCACTTATGTAGGATACCTTGAGTAGTCAAATTCAGACACACAGAAAATAGAATGGTGGTTGCCAGGGTCTGGGAGGAGGTGAAATGAGGACATTGTTTTATGGGTCCAGAATTTATGTTTTGCAAGGTAAAAAGAGTTCTGGAGATAAATGGGAATGGTGGTCGTAGAAGAAAGTGAATGTACTTAATGTCACTGACCTGCACGCTTAGAAAATGGTTACACTGGTAAACTGTCTGTATTTTACCACAATTAAACACAATCACAGTGCAGAGGACATCAGGGACTAGGCTGAGACGTCGTTCATACACAGTGCATTTTCAGGGATTTCCAGGTCCCAATTTCAGGGCTAAGTGTGCTACATGCTTAAGGTCATTCAATTCTCTTTTAATGCTGGGAGGTAGCTATAAATAATTCACAGCTGAGAAACTATAGCCTAGAGGGGTTAAGAGACTCACACAAATTCATGTAACCAGTAAGTTGCAGATTGAGGATTAAAACCCAAGTTAATTTACTACAAAAATCTTTTAAAGTTTTCTAGTTAACCTAAATCAGGAGTTAGCTGGCTTTTTCTGAAAACAGCCAGAGAGTGCATATTTTAGGCTTTGTGGGTCATTCAGTCTTTGTCACAACTACTTCACTCTGCCACTGCAGTGTGAAAGTAGCCATGGACACATAAAAGAATGAGCACATCTGTGTTCCAATAAAACTTTACTTACAAAAACAGGTAGCGGCTCAGACTGGGTTAGTTTGCCAACTCTTCAGTGACTCTTAAGTTTAGCATAGACAAGAATTCTAGGCAGTGTTGGGGAGGTAGGTGCTTGGTGTTGATAGACAATCCTTTTACTCCTCCAAAAACTCAGGGAAACAGAGTTGTTGAGGCTCCAGGTTTTCTCAATGAGATTTCCTGCCCATCCTCTCCTGATCTCCTTCTCCCAGCTGATGGAGTCTCTTCATGCTCTCTGCAGCCTTATCCTCTCTGTCCTTCTTTCCTCTGAGGCAGGACTGACTCAGCCCCGCATGAAGTTTCTAGGGTACTGCACCAGACCTAACCCTGCAAAGCAACATCTACCCCAATTCTGTCTGGAGAGGTCCCCACGAAACTCAGAGAGGTTCCTCATGGAGGACAGTGTGACACCTGAGGAGTCACCAGGGAGGCAGAGGACTGTCTAAACTCTGTTAACGCAGGTCAATGTCCATCATTTGCTGTCCCTAGAGAAGAACATGTGTATGGGAAGCCTCGAGCAGAAGACCGCTGTGCTCCTAGTCTGAGTGCAATCCACCTTTGGCTCCTCCTGGGTTTCTCCAGGTTTCTCAGGGACCCCTATTAAAAACAGCTCAAGCACCCTGCCTTTTCTCCCTGTGGTCCCTTTTTATCTGGATGGGCTGGCTACTTACTGGTAGGCTCAGATTGCGCGGCAGTCTCTCCACCCCCTTGACAATTGTGAAGCCAATTTCACCATCCACAAATAGTTTTTTGTAATAAGAAGAAAGAAGAAAAACAGCCCTAGAGGAGGGACTTACTCCTCTCATTCCATTTTCTCCTTCCTTCCTTCCTTTCCTTCCTTCCTTCCTTTCTTTCCTTCCTTCCTTCCTTCCATTCCTTCCTTCCTTCCTTTCCTTCCTTCCTTTCTTTCCTTCCTTCCTTCTTTCCTTCCTTCCTTTCTCTTCCTTCCTTCCTTCTTCCCTCCCTCCCTCCCTCTCTCTCTCTCTCTCTCTTTCTTTCTTCCTTTCAACTTTTAAGTTCAGGGGTATATGTGCAGGTTTGTTATATAGGTAAACTTGTATTGTGGAGGTTTATGGTACATGTTATTTCATCACCCACGTGTTAAGACTAGTATCCATTAGTTATTTTTCCAGATTCTCTCCCTCCTGTCACCCTCCACTGTCCAACTGGCCCCAGTGTGTGTTGTCCCTTTTCGCGATGTGTCCATATGTTCTCGTCCTTTAGCTCCCACTTATAAGTGAGAACATGTATTTGATTTTCTGTTCCTGAATTAGTTTGTCAAGGATAATGGCCTCCAGCTCTATCCATGTTCCCACAAAAGATTTTTTTAGAGCTGTACAATATTCCATGGTGTATAGGTATCACATTTTCTTTATCCAGTCTACCATCGATAGGCATTTAGTTTGATTCCATGTCTTTGCTATTGTGAAGAGTGCTACAATGAACATACATATGCACGTGTCTTTGTGTCAGAATGATTTATATTCCTTTGGGTATATACTCAGTAATGGGATTGTTGGGTCCACAGTAGTTCTGTTTCTAGGTTTTTGAGGGATTGCCACACTGCTTTCCACAATGGTTGAACTCATTTACACTCCCACCAACAGTGTATAAGTGTTCCTTTATCTCTGCCACCTTGCCAGCACCTGTTATTTTTTAACTTTTTAATAATAGCCATTCTGACTGGTGTGAGACAGTATCTCATTGTGGTTTTGATTTGCATTTCTCTAATGATCAGTGATGAACCTTTTTTCATATACTTGATGAATGCATGTACGTCTTCTTTTGAAAAGTGTCTGTCCATGTCTTTTGCCCACTTTTTAATGGGATTGCTTATTTCTTATAAATTTGTTTAAGTTCCTTATAGATGCTGAATATTAGACCTTTGTCAGTGCACAGTTTGCAAAAATTTTCTCCCATTCTGTAAGTTGTGTGTTTACTCTGTTGATAGTTTCTTTTGCTGTGCAGAAGCTCTTTAGTTTAATTAGATTCCATTTGTCAGTGTTTGCTTTTGTTGCCATTGATTCTGGCATCTTCATCACGAAATCCTTGCCCATTCCTATGTCCAGAATTGTATTGCCTAGGTTGTCTTCCAGGGTTTTTTAAATAGTTTTAGGTTTTACATTTAAGTCCGTAATCAATTTTGAGTTAATTTTTGTATATAGTGTAAGGAAGGGGTCCAGTTTCCAACTTCTGCATATGGCTAGCCAGTTAACCCAGCATTATTTATTGAATGGGGAGTCCTTTCTCCATTGCTTGTTTTTGTTAGCTTTGTCAAAGATCAGATGGTTATAGGTGTGCAGCCTTATTTTGGGGCTCTCTATTCCGTTCCTTGGTCTATGTGTCTGTTTTTGTATCAGTACCATGCTGTTTTGGTTACTATAGCCCTATCGTATAATTTGAAGTCAGATAATGTTATGCCTCCAGTTTTGTTCTTTCTGCTTAGGATTGTCTTGGCTATTTGAGCTCTTTTTTTGGTTCCATATGGATTTTAAAATAGTTTTTTCTAGTTCTGTGAAGAATGTCCTTGGTAGTTTGATAGGAATGGCATTGAATCTATAAATTGCTTTGGGCAGTATGGCCATTTTAACGACATTGATTCTTCTGCTCCATGCGCATAGAATGTTTTCCATTTGTTTGTGTCATCTCCGATTTTTCTGAGCAGTGTTTTTTAGTTCTCCTTGTAGAGATCTTTCACCTTCCTGGGTAGATATATTCCTAGGTATTTTATTCTTTTTGTGGCAGTTATGAATGGGAATGTGTTCCTGATTTGGCTCTCAGCTTTGCTGCTGTTGGTGTGTAGGAGTGCTAGTGATTTTGTACAAAGTCCTGAGACTTTACTGAAGTTGGTTATCAGTTTATGGAGCTTTTGAGCTGAGACTGTGGGGTTTTTAAGATATAGGATCATGTCTTCTGCAAACAGGGATAGCTTGACCTCCTCTCTTCCTAACTGGATGTCTTTAATTTCTTTCTTTTGCCTGATTGCTCTGACCAGGACTTCCTATGGTATGTTAAATAGTAGTAGTGAAAGAGCGCATCTGTGTCTTGTGCCAGTTTTCAAGGGGAGAAGGCTTCCAGCTTTTGACCATTCAGTATGATGTTGGCTGTTAGTTTGCCATAGATGGCTCTTATTATTTTGAGGTATGTTCCTTCAATACATAGTTTGTTGAGAGTTTTTAACATGGAGAGCTGTTGAATCTTACCAAAAGTCTTTTCTGCATCTATTGAGAATCATGTGTTCTGTCTTTAGTTCTGTTTATGTGAGGAATTACATTTCCTGACTTGTGTATGTTGAACCAACCTTGCATCCCAGGGGAAAAGCTTACTTGATCATGGTGGGTAAGCTTTTTGGTGTGCTGTTGGATTTGGTTTGCCCATATTTTGCTAAGGAATTTTGTATCAATGTTCATCAAGGATATTGGCCTGACGTTTTCTTTTTTTGTTGTGTCTCTGCCAGGTTTTGATATCAGGATGATGCTGGCCTCATAGAGTGAGTTAGAAAGGAATCCCTCCTCCTCAATTTTTTTGAATAGTTTCAGTAGGAATTGTACCAGCTCTTCTTTGTATATCTGGTAGAATTCAGTTATGAATCTGTCTGGTCATTGGCTTTTTTTTTTTTTTTTGGTTGGTAGATTATTTGTTATGGATTCAGTTTCAGAGCTTGTAATTTGTCTGTTCAGGGATTCAGTTTCTTCCTTGCTCAGTCTTGGGAGGGTGTATGTATCCAGGAATTTATCAGTTTCTTCTGGACTTTATGTATTGCCCTTCTTTGTCTTTCTTGGTCTAAAGTCTGTTGGCCTGAAATTAGGATTGTTAATTTTCCATTTGCTTGGTAGATTTTTTTCCATCTCTTTATTTTCAGCCTATTGGTGTCATTGCAAGTGAGATGGGTCTCTTGAAGAGAGCACACCAATGAGTCTTGGTTCTTTATCCAGCTTGTCACTCTCTGCCTTTTAATTGGGGCATTTAGCCTGTTTATACTAAGGTTATTATTATCATTTTTTAATTTTTTTTAAAGTAAGAAAAAGAGAGAAAAGGAGAAAGAAAGAAAGAGCAAAAGAAAGAAAAAATAATGAAAGAGTGAAAGAAAGAGGAAGAAAAAGAGGGAGAGAGAACGGGATTCTTGTTTTATTGCCCAGGCTAGAATGCAGTCTAAAAATGGGTATTAAAAACCTCTTTTATGCCAATAATTGTGCTTAACAATGGAGACAGGAAGGAATAGGGGATGAAAATAACAAAT
>CAUYQU010029348.1:0-12937 GCA_963574635.1 Cheracebus regulus
TTCCCACCTTTACTTTATAAAATATTTTTGTGTTTTTTTTTTTTTTTTTTTTTTTTTTTTTTTTTGAGATGGAGTCTCACTCCTTTGCCAGCTGGAGTGCAGTAGCGCCATCTCTGCTCACTGCAACCTCTGCCTCCCAGGTTCAAGCAATTCTCCTGACTTAGCCTCCAAAGTAGCTGGAACTACAGGCACACACCACCATGCCCAGCTAATTTTTGTACTTTTAGTAGAGACAGGGTTTCACCATGTTGGCCAGGCTGATCTCGGTCTCTTGACCTTGTGATCTACCCACCTTGGCCTCCCAAAGTGCTGGAATTACAGGTGTGAGCCACTGTGCCCAGCCGAATTTTGGCTTTTATTGCCTGCCTTGCATAAATTGAAGACCTGTCTCCAGTCCCTGCATGCAAAATCCCAAACCCCCAGCTTATCACGACTGAAAACCTCCTTAACCACCAATCAGTCAGATGCTTACCACTCTGGCTGTAATTCCCATCACAGGGGTATGGGGAAGCATATGAGATCAATTTGTGTTATTTTCATCTATATAACATATCAGACATTATTAACATGTTGTATAAACATTGACACTGGCATGCTCAATTATATGCTACATGATCATAGCCAACTCATTAGATATCCTGAAGGACAAGGGGAATAACAAAATGTGGAGGGATAGATCTTTTATTCTGCATTGGCACATTGTGATTTATTGTAATTTATGCACTACCAGATGTCATCAAGTTTTCTTTTATAAAAACAAAACCTTTAAACTGTAGAATCTTTATAAGGCTTTGAATAAAATAGTGTAACATTCTGTTTTTGCTGTAGAATTTTCTAGTTACCTTGTGGCAAAGTACTGAAAATCATTATCAACTTAAAGATTTATAATGTATTTTTCTTTTATAAGGTTAGTGTCCTAGTTTTCTGGCAAAGAATAGCAGTTTTGCATAATAACAGGGTGGCTGCTAATGGTTGGCTACTTAGCAGACTTAAAATTAATGCACCAATGTGTCTCTTTAAAGTACATATTAACATTTTAGCAAAGTGTACAAAAGTAACTGATTTACCAAAGAGATATTTTATGTAGAGAGCACTTTCAAATAAATGTTTGGAAAAATTTACAGCATTATGTAACTTTATTATGCCAAATGATATATCACCTATAAAAATATTATCATAAACATGTATAGAAAGCATTGACATTAAATATTTTTTAAATGAAAAAGTCTTTAAAATGCAAACATTTACTGGCTTTTGAACCCATTGAAATATATTTAAAAGCAAAAGTTTCATAGATTGGCAAGAACAACTGATTTATATCATGGAAAATGGAATTAGTAACCAAACTTCAACAAAAAATTTGGCATAAGTGATGAGTGATATTTTTAAAAGTGAAGTTCAGGAATCAGCAGCAGTGGACAATGAAGCCCTTCTTATAAAGTGTAGAGATGGCTTTTAGAGTGCAGAAGCTAGTGCTATCACTCTGCAGTTGGAGATGTAAAAGGCACATTTTCATGGTTACCACTTGTTTAGTACACTAAACAAGCCTGCCATGTTCTCTGCTAGGTCCAGGGCCACCAAGACAAGTGAAACCATCCCTGCCTTTCATCCAACTGTAAATAAGTTAGCCAGTGCCAGCCTGCCTCAGCATCTTTGATGCCTACATCTCATCCCACCTACCCATAGTTGCTGAATGTTGAGAGATATCTGCACTCCACACAGCCTATGAACAGGCTGAGGGCACATATATTAAAATCCTAATAGATTTAAACTTGATGTTATCATCATTTAGTTCATTGTCTTAGTTCATGTCTTAGTTCATTCATGGCTTCTATAATAAAGTCTCTTAGATTGGATTATTTATCAATACATATTAGAAATTTATTTCCACAGTTTTGGAGGCTGGGAAGTCAGAAATCAAGACGCCAGCAGATTTAGTGTCTGGTGAGGGCTTTTCTCTGATTCCAAGATGGTGCTTGGAATGTTGCTGTGTCCTCACATGGCAGAAGAGATGGAAACACCAGACAGCTCTCTGAATACCCTTTTATAAGGGCGTTAATCCCACTCGCAAGGGTAGAATCCTTATGATTTAATCACTTCTCAAAAGGCCCCACCTCTTAACACCATCGCTTAGGATTTAAGTTCCAACATGAATGTTAGAGGAACACATATATTTAAATCCTAATAGATTTAAACTTGATGTTATCATCGTTTACCACAGCAACAGCAAAAGCAAATTTAAAAACCTCAGTATGGATAAAAGTCACCTCCGTATTCATAGTTAAAGCTACCTTACATGGCTGATGATTTGTTTAGCCCATTTTTCCCCTTCTCCTTTTGTAGTATCTGCCTTGCATGTTCTGAATACCTGGGCTCTAGAGTGCCATGTGAGCTTCTCGGGTGCCATTGTTGTGTGGCTTTTGGCAGAGCAATGTGAAGGAAGAGGCAGAAGGAAGTAATTGGTTTATCTGATGTCTTCACAGAGAGACAGATCTATTTTCTGTCTCTGTATCCACATGAGATCTCCAAAATGTATAGTTTTGGTGTGAGATTCACCAGACAGCATATTAAAGACTCCAGGGAGAGTAGAATTTGTCTGTACAAAATGAACTGACATGAAAGGGTGAGTAGAGAAAGAGGAAGGGATGCAGTTAGAATGCAAAACCAGGCTCGGACATAACTGCTTCTCTAGATCTCAGTGGTTTTTCTTTCTTTTCTGACACTGGAAAATAAAGAGAGTGTTTCCCGTGTAGGGTGTTTCCACTTGGACTAAATGGTGCTTTCCAACTTTGGGAATTGCCTTGAGATTGGTTATTTGGGTCATTATCTGTGTTCTCAGCTAGAAAATGGGAACGGCAAGAGGATATACTTTGTAGGCCTGTTGGGAAAGGTAAATGAATTCACATCTATAAAGAAATTAGAACAGTGCCAGGCACCTTGTAACTCTCAATTAGCTATTTTTGTTTAGAATGCTGATACTATTATTGCTATCAGAGTACTATGTGGGGAGGGAGCTTTTCAAGTAGAAAGAATACAGGTTTTGCAGTCAGAACACGTGGGTCTGAATACTAATTCCACCAGTCACTAGTTGAGTGATTTGGGGGAAACTAAACTTCAGTGATCTTAACTGTAAAGGCATAAGAGTATCTTACTTCAGAGATATCAATAAGGTTTATGTGAGAAAAAAACACAGATTATAATGCTCAATATAACGTAACCATTGTTTTTATTAGCATTAAATTAGTGACCCGCAGAACTTAGTTATATTTTAGTTATGTTTGAGGTACGGTCACCTCAAAGGCCACATTTTTAGCCATAGGTCCTTTTCTGTGATGAATAAGTAGATGGCCTTAGACATACCCTATAAAGTTGGAAGTGTGAAAGGACCTTGAAAATCATTGGCTTTCCTCGTTTTAAATATCTTAAGCATATTGCTGTTGGGCAGCAAGCCACACCCAAACATCACTTAGGTTATCTTTCCAACTCAAGCTTCTGAGATTAGGCTGAATCCAAGTAAACAAGGACTGGCAAGGTGGTTGAAGTCATTTGGGATAACAGTAATAGGATTTGCCCAGCTGTGTTTGTTTATACAACCTAATCATTCTTATTTAGAGATTGCTATCTGACAGCTTTGAAGTGCACACAGGATGAAAAGTAGAATTAGTACTTTGAACTAGAAGGAAAGATTAGGGCCTCTCTTGTATGATTTTATGCCAGGGTCGGAAAACTACAGTCTTGATGGCCAAATTTGAACCATTTCCTGTTTTTGTGACTAAAGTTCTGTTGGAATGCCATCATGCTTATTTGTTTATGTATTGCTGTGACTGCTTTTACACTGTAACACAGTTGTTGAGTAATTACGACAGACATTGTATGGTCTACAAGGCCTAAAATGTTTACTATCTGGCCCTTTGTAGAAAGTGTGTGGATGCCTGGCCTATGTAGTCTCAGTTCACAAACCGATGTGGTAGATGATGGCATTGTACACAGCACTTCCTCATATGGGTATCATAAAGAAACTGGATACCAGGTTTAGAGAATGTAGCATAAAAATCATAATTCTCAACAATTCTTAAAGAATGAATGCCATTTGGTAATTTTCTCCTAAGATCCACACAACAATAAGAAAATACTAAATACCTCAAATATGCCTTTTCAATATCAAGGAAATATTATGAAGGCAAAATAAATATTGTTGAAACATTTCACACTCCTTGGAAAAAAGATACTATAAAGAAGCAAAGAGAAGTAGGTAAATAGGCCACATGTCATATGCTTCAAAGTAAGATGTCTAATGTCAGTAAAGTTATTTTCTCATAATTCTCTTTATTATTGAACTTCAAAAGACAGTGGGAGCTTAAAAGCATAATGGGATAGAGTAAACTCCTGGAAACTACCATGTTGGGAGAAACAGAGTAGATGTTACTTTCACTGTTAGCATCCCCCTACTCAAATGTATATGGAACTAAAAAAAAAATAAGTGATTATCATCATCAATTTATCTACCAAAAAGGTAGTTAAATAAAACAACATAATCTCATAAAGCTTTAAAAAATGACATTAGATTTTCTCCAATAAACTCTGACTTAGGTGTGAATTTGAGAGCATAGAAACATATTTTTAGCCCTGGAAAGGCGATGGTCATTTTCTATCCAGATCATGTCAAATCCATCTGGTTTGTCTGACCTGTAGAAAAGCTTTGGTTGTCATTTAGATTGTAAAATGGTGCATTTTATTCTTCAAACTCATTCATATGTTAAATTTCCCAGTAAGCTGAGAGTCTTAGACAAAAAGAAGAATTTAAACTTACCATCTAGTGTTGTGGCTGACAGATTGGGCTCTGGAGTCAGGTAGGCAGCCCTGGTACCACATACGAGATTTTATGAAGCCAAAGGCCTTAAGGCTCAATATTTTCATCTGTAAAATGGGTATAAAATGTACTATCTCATATGGTTTTTGTGAGAGTTAAATGAGACAAAGCATAAGAAGTGCTTAGAAAAGTACCTGGACAGAGGAGGTGCTCAGTACTTTGAACTATTTGATTAAGCATTATCTTTAGCACCATTTTACGGTGTGAAAATTAGTAGTGTAGCCATATTTGCAGTAGGAAAAGGTTGAGGAGTGTGTGCATGTGTGTTTGTGTGTATGTGTGTGTTCGTGTGTGTGTGTGTGTGTGTGTGTGTGTGTGTGTGTGTGTGCATGAAGTAGGGGGAGGGTCCTCTCTCTCAACAATTCCTCCAATTTTGTTTAATTTTACTGGATTTCTCAGTATTGACTACACATTAGAATCACCCAGGAGCTTTACATATCCTGATGCCTAGGTCACAATCCAGACAAATTCAATAGAAATCTCTGAGTGTGGGGGCTGAGGCATCAGATTTGTAAAAGCTCCCAGTTCATCTCATTGTACAGCCAAGATTCAGAACCACTGATCTAAAGTGACCTTTCTCCTGGAAAGTTAGAGGAATGCTGACATTACAATAATGGCTCTTAACTAGGATACAAAATAGAATCCAACACCTCCATCTTCCCACAAATCCCCCAAAAAGATAGATTTTATTTTTAAATTCTGTTTTGCTTCTGAATTTCCTGTCATTGAATGGCCCTACCACGGTCATGCTAAATTCCTTTTTCTTCTTCATTACTCATACACAGTGACATTCCAAGTCCCAGTGAATTACAGTTCTTGGAATCTCTCAAATCCACCTCTCCCTCTCCATTACTTCAGCTTCACCCAAGGTTTAGACTGTTACCTCTTCTGTCTCAGACTGATATGATTATCCTACAACTGATCTCCATGTCCCTGGTGTGTCCCTCTTCAATTTCTCTGCCTAGTTTAGGTTCCCCAGAAGCAGATCTGGAGACAAAGATTCAAGAATAAATAGTTCATTAGGGAGACAAAAATCAGGAAATACTAGTAGGGCAGTGGTTTTTAACCTGGAGGGGGAGGGAGTAATTTATTCCTCCAGAGGCATTTGGAAATATCTGGAGACTTTTTTGATTGTTACAACTTTGACAGATGGGTGGTGATACTGGCATCTAATGCATAAAGACTAGGGATGTTCCTAAACATTCTGCAGTGCACAGGACAGCACCCCCTACCATGTCAATCTTGCACAATGAAGTATTATCTAGCACCAGATGTCAATAGTGTCCATGTTGAGAAACTGTACAGTATAGAAGCAGGAAAATGGGACAGAGAAAAGAAAGAAGCCAAATAAAGTTACACTGTCAAGTTAGTTAGCACCGTGGGCAACTGCAGTTTAAGTCTTGCCTGGAAACTCCAGGAGTCAGTATAGACCACATGCTCCAGAGTTATCTCACCCAAGGGTGTGGAATATTTATACGCCAACCCCTGCAAGTCATTAGTGACTGCTGCAGCAGTCAGTGTTGCTTGCTTAATTCTTCCATACTTCTAGTTTGCTGCACACTGGTGCAGAGGAAAAAGGCCATTGGGCAGTTTATTGGAAGTCTACAATAATAAAGTCCAAAAGGATATGAGTGGGGCAGCATCTACTGCACCATCTTCATATATATGCCAGAGGAATCATTCTAGAAGCTTAATCAGAATGTTCTTTCATTGCTTTTACTTCGTCTTTAAGATAAAGCCAAATTCTTTAAGGTGGTGTACCAGATTCTTCATGATTTAACCTGTCCATCTCATTGGCCCTGAATCCTCTGTATCAAACAGAATTGGATTTTATAACTCTGCGTTCTACATCTGACTTATTTCTGGAATGGTGACTCTCAATTTGGATGTACATTGGAATTACCTAGAGTACTTTAAGAAATACTGATCTTGGGGTTCCACTCAGAAATTCCGATGTAATTGACCTTCGGCATGTCCTAGACACTGTCATTCTTTATAGCTCCTCTGGTTATTCTAATGTACAGCCAAGGTTGAGAAAGAACATACTAGAATGTTTTTCTTAGAGACAGGACTGTGTCATTCATTTTTGTAGTTTTCTTATGACCTTCCACAGAGTGAATCCCATAATAGATACTCAACTGATGTTTGTTAAATTAATGTAATAAAAAGAGTAAGAGAGGCAAGGCTTGTGTGAGGAGTGCAAAGCTTAGAATCGACATTGGTTGAGCATCTCCTATGAGCTAATATTAATTAGCACTTTACATACTTTAGTACTTTTTTATTCATCACAGCAACATTGTGTTGGTTCTGCTGTTTTTTTTTTTTAATTTCAGAAAAGGAAGATCTGCTTTATTTAGGTTTGTTTTGCTGTCTTTTCTCAGAAGAGAAAGCTGATATTCAGAAGTTAACTCATCT
Organism: Cheracebus regulus; assembly: GCA_963574635.1. Classification (NCBI taxonomy): domain Eukaryota; kingdom Metazoa; phylum Chordata; class Mammalia; order Primates; family Pitheciidae; genus Cheracebus; species Cheracebus regulus. The sequence goes on from CAUYQU010029348.1 coordinate 7,286, forward strand.
AAGGTCACAGAGCAGAGCCATAACTCAAAACTTGACCTGCCCAACTTAAAGACCAGGCCCTTTTCAAAACATGATCCTTTCTCAAATAGGAAATTGGAAGTGGGAATGCCATAAGAGCTTGATTTCTTTCTTATTACATGACTATGAAAGGTATGCCCAGCAGATTCCTGGAAACAGCAGAGAAGTTGAAGTTTAACTGGCACCCTATATACTCGAAGACAGGGATTGTGCATTGAACATTAGTGCCATAGTACTCAATGAAAAATGAAAAACTACCATCTCCAACAGGAACTAATTTGGCATTACTGAGATGTGACTGTAGGATCTTCAGTGTGACCCAAGTCTTCTTGAGCAATTGCCATCTTAATGGGTTAGGCCATGGCAAATGTAGGAATGGCCCAGTAAGAAAGAGGGAGGGCCAGTAACTTTGTGGCTTCAAGCCTGCAAATCAGAAATAAAACTATCACCAACCAGAAACAAAATTACAATGGTAAGTAGGCTATAGAGTGTGCCTAAATAAACAGGTGATGTTTCCCTTTCTAAACTTTGATAATTTAAATTAAAAACATGATGGTGACTATTATGCCTCCAGCTCTTCCCATTCCAGAAAAAGATATTGAGGAAAAAAGTTACAAATCCACACACATGCAATTAAAAAATGGAAAGTTTCCATCAGTTTTGACATTAACTTTTTCCCCATTACATCCACAAAAGAAGGAATATTAATGGACAGGACATGAGTAGGATGATTGAAGTAAAAAAATATAATCCCTAACTGTATTCAGTGAGTTACAAATTTCCAGCCACTGTTCAATACACTTTGTGAAGAAGGCAAACAATGACAGTGTGCTTCCTTTGGTTTTATAGACTCACATATTGTGATGATGTGCAAATAGAGATTTTGAACAATATAAATACAACCTGTCTATTAACTGTAATGCTAGAAATCACTGCTATGCCTTTTAAAGACAAAAATTTATCCCCAATCATACTGCTAAGGTTCTCTTCCTACAAAGTCTGGGAAACCAAGACTTGAAAAATCTGACACTGACTTAGAAACGCTACATTCCATCTCTAAATTTCTGTCTCCTGTTTTTATGACAACCTTTTGATGATGTGTGAAGTATCAAATCTGAAATGTATGGTGGATTTCACAAATGCAGTGATGCTCTCAATTTGGCCCACTCTCAGAGGAATATATCTGTACCTGAGAGCTGCAAGAGAACTTGATTTGTATTTGTAATTTAACAATGTTGTGTTTCAGAAAGAAGACAAATATAAAAGTTTGTGATACTATGATACCATCATTATCTTGATGAAATGAGAAATATGATGTTAAAAATGTTAACACGTGACCAAGAAAATGGTAACTTTTGGGTTGATACATAGCAATATGTACCATTTCAGCATTAATTTGTCCATCAGAAAATCCTCACGTCTAAGGTTAATTGCCATGTGCTTGCTGGCCTACCATGTATTTTGAAATTCAAAGTCTTTCTGGCACAGCAATCAATCAATGTTGTATTCCTGAATTAGTCTTTCATTGAAAACCAAACTCCATCCATTTCTCTAGTTATGCCCACATATGGCACCAAAATCAAAAGAGAAAAATCCTATAAACAAGCAATTGAGTCTCTTCCAGCATGAGAGAAACACAGAGAACATTTATCATAACAGATATGAATAAATTCCCCACTCAACTGCCTCAGGTAAGCAGGCCAAAACTTATTTTACTCCCCAATATGAAAATATCTATTATTAGGAAGAATTTTTTTCTATTTTCCCAATATGTATTTTAAATTATTTTTTGCTGAGAAAAAATACATATATGTATGTATATTTTTCTCAGCAAAAAATAATTTAAAATACATATATATGTATATATGTATAACTCATTTTTTGTCTGTGCTCCGAGTTCCCTCTGGACCTAAGCTTATGAAACTCATTTTCTTTCTGCCCCTTCTCCCTCCCTGACCCACCCCATGGTAATATCGTTTTCTATATGACATAGTTCAGATGATCAAGAAGGCCAAAGAGGATAAGGAATATACATTTCTTTAAAAAGGGAGGAGGCTTGAAGTGCCAAGCACAATTGCCTCTGCTAACTCCTACCCATGGACATCTGTCCATAGCTTCATCCTGATCCCATGCAAAATCTGTGAGATTCACTGGACTCCAGTGGTCTCTCTCTGACTATGTACTTCATAGTGGGAAAAAGGCTTCCCCTGTAAAAGTTTATGGATGCATTTATTTATTGCTTTTTGCAGAGGTATAACACATGTACAGTAAGCTGTGTAAAGTATACAAAAGGGTACTATCCAAAGGAATTTTACAAGTATATACACCTGCATAACCACCCAGATCAAGATCTAGAACATATCTAGCAAACCAGGAGATCCCTTCATGCCTCCTCCTTGTCAATGGCCCACTCCCCCACCCTCATTCCATAACAATAACTGGTCTTCTAATTTCCATCACCATCAGTTATTTTTAATTATTTATCATGTACAGCATGTACCCTCTGTGTCTGGCTTCCTTCATTCACCATAATATGTGAGAGAGTTATCCATTGTGCTGCATATGTCAGCAGTTTTCTTTTTCATTGCTGTGGAGTATTTCATTGTGTGAATATGCCACACTTTATTTTCTTTTCTACTGTTGATGGACATTTGGGTGTTCCAAGTTGGTGCTGTTATGAATAAAAGTGCTATAAACTTTTTTGATCATGTTTGTTGATGGACATAAATTCTAAACCTAGGAGTATAGAATTTCTGGGTCATAGGGTAGGCATTTGTTTAGAGTTAGCGGACACTAAACATCTCCCTTTTGAGAAGTTCAGATATGCTTTGTAGCAATGGGTCAAATCTCTTTATAAACCTGAGTCATTTGACTTCATAATGTGATTTCTGACAGCAAAAACTTCGATAATTAACTAGAAATTTATTGAATAGAAACTAGGCAGAAATACCATACATGTTTCTCCCAGAAAGTAAGCTCTGTTTATTTTCCACCAATGGTATTCATCTATAGGTTTAACGCCACAGAGAAAAATTAGAATCTTAAGCACTGGGGATTTTATCCTCCCTGAATTGCAGCTAAATTATGCAGTATGCAAGCTTATAAACAAGTCTCATCTACTTGCCAGTTCACCAAGACATTTAATTAGCTGTTTCTGCTCTCATTGCCCTATTCCCTCTGGATATACGTAAGTAATACAATAAATAAATTAAATATTCCTTAATATTCGCTTGCAAAAGTGTCATTCAGCCTGCAATTAAGTGAGTGATTATATATCAGGCTGGCCACTTGATACATATTTAAAACTTCCCCCCAAATCAATCATGTTTTTGTAACATGGAGTATAGATTTCTCAGATAGGCTTACACTGCTCTCCTGTTTACATATATCTTTAGGTCTCTGTAATTCTATGTTGGATTGTGGAAGGAAGGAAGGAAGGAGGGAAGGAGGGAGGGATGAAGGGAGGGAGGGATGGAGGGAGCAGAAAAAGGAAGAATCCATTTTTCTATGTAGTAGTTACACACATTTCATTTCAGGCTGCCTCTACCCTCTTCCTACCGATAGATTTTGGCACATTGTGACCAGAATAGCCTCCCTATGAATTCTAAAAATATCTCTAGATGAATATTGTTTAACTCAAAATACAAAAGCAATAGATCAATAAATGAAAGAAATACTTAAATCCTTAATTAAACAAATTACTTAAATTCTAAATATCCATCCAAGGAAAAGTAAGAAAACATTTCTAGATAGAGGAGCTATACATTTTTGCTGGATCACACTATCTAATAGGGGAAGATATTTCTTCACCTACGAGGTGAAGAAATGCAGAGGCTGATAAAAATAAGGGTTTCATAGAGTAAAAGCTTCACAACACTGGTCTGGGCAAGAATTTTATTTTCAATATGACTACAAACACACAAACAACAGAAGAAAAAATACACAAATAGGAAGGCATCAAACTGTAAATTGTCTGCACAGTGAAGGAATCAACTGGAAACCATCATTCTCAGCAAGCTAATAAAGGAACAGAAAACCAAATAATTCATGTTCTAACTCATAAGAGGAAGTTGAACAATGAGAACACATGGACACAGGGAGGGGAACATCACACACTAGGACCTGTCGAAAGGTGAGGGGCTAGGTGAGGAATAGCGTTAGGTGAAATACCTATTGTAGATGATGGGTTGATGAGTGCAGCAAACCACAATGGCACATATATACCTATGTAACAAACCTGCACACTCTGTACATGTACCTCAGAACTTAAAGTATATATAAAAAAAGAGACAACCCACAGAATGGAAGAAAATATTTGCAAATCATACATTTAATAAAGAATTAATATCCAAAATATATGAGAAACTCAACTTCAATAGCAAGACAACAAATACCTTTATTTAAAATGGGCAAAGGACCTGAACAGACATTACTAAAAAGAAGACAAAGAAACGGGAGAGATCCAAGATGGCCGATTAGCAACAACTCAGGAATGTAGCTCCCAGTGAAAGCGCAGAGAACAAGTGGACACAACACTTTCCGATGAATTTTTGTTGCCCACAGACTGGGAGATTGCTGGCAGAGGAGCCATATGGGTCACCAGCGTGACTCTTTTGGTCAGCACGGCTGTTTTGCCAGTGCCCTAGCGCGGCACTTCCCGGTGCGGAGTATACGGGACAGACGGGCTCAGCTGGTCCAATCCCCACAAGGAAAACAGCAATTGGAAGCGCTGAGAACTGAGAGTTTCACAGCAAGCACAGTGAACCCAGGAAGGTCCGGCTCTGTAGGGAAGGGGCGTCTGCCAAAGGAAAACTAAGAAACAAAAAAACTTCATCACCGGGCGGAGAGAAATCCAAGATGGCCACATAGCAGCAGCTCAGGATAGTAGCTCCCAGTGAAAGCACAGAGAGCGAGTGGATGCCGCAATTGCAGATGAATTTTTGATGCCCACAAACTGGGAGATTCCCGGCGAAGAAGCCACACGGGTCACCAGTGAGACTCTTTTGGCCAGCGTGGCGCTTCTCAGTGCGGAGTGTACAGGACTGGGTGCCCTTTTAGTCGGGCTCGGCTGGTCCTATCCTCACAAGGAGAACAGCAATTGGAAGCGCTGAGGACTGAGAACAAGCATAGCTGAACCTGGGAAGGCCCAGCTCTGTGAGGAAGGGGCGCCCCCCCCCCCGAAGGAAAACTAAGAAACAGAAAAAACTTCATCACCAACAAGCCGGACATCCACTCAGACACCCAATCTGAAAGTCGGCAATTACAAAGACGACAGGTGGATAAATCCACAAAAATGGGAAGAAACCAGTGGAAAAAGGCTGAGAACACCCGAAATCAGAATGCCTCTCCTCCTACAGGGGATCGCAGCTCCCCATCAGCAAGAGAATAAGGCCTGATGGAGGATGAGTGTGATGAACTCCCAGAATCAGGCTTCAGAAGGTGTATAATAAGAAACTTCTGTGAGCTAAAAGAACATGTTCTAACCCAATGCAAAGAAACTAAGAACCTTGAAAGAAGATTTAATGAAATGTTAACGAGAATGGAAAACTTAGAGAAGAATATAAGTGAATTGACGGAGCTGAAAAACACAACACGAGAACTTCGCGAAGCATGCACAAGTTTCAACAGCCGAAT
>CAUYQU010029349.1:0-12664 GCA_963574635.1 Cheracebus regulus
GAGCTGCTGCTACGTGGCCATCTTGGATCTCTCTCCGCCCGGTGATGAAGTTTTTCTATTTCTTAGTTTTCCTTTGGCGGATGCTCGTTCCCCACAGAGCCGGACCTTCCCGGGTTCGCTGTGCTTGCTGTGAAACTCTCAGTCCTCAGCGCTTCCAATTGCTGTTTTCCTTGTGGGGTTGGGACCATCTGAGCCCGTCCGTCCCGTATACTCCGCACCGGGAAGTGCTGCGCGGGGGCACCAGCAAAAACAGCCGTGCCGGCCAAAAGAGTCGAGCTGGCGACCCGTGTGGCTCCTCTGCCAGGAATCTCCCGGTCTGTGGGCAACAAAAATTCGTCGGAAAGTGCGGCGTCCACTCGTTCTCTGCACTTTCCCTGGGAGCTACATTCTTGAGCTGTTGCTAATCGGCCATCTTGGATCTCTCTCCTGGATCATTTTTATTACCCAGTTTCAGGTATTCTGCTATAGGCAACAGAAAACAAACTAAGACACTTGATCATCTCCAGAGGCAAATCTCAGAAACCTAAGCTGGCCCTGGGCAGCATGAGAGGAGGGAGGAAGCGGGCTCTGGACTCATGCCTGGGCCCCCTTGCCTTGGAAGCTTCCTTCCCACCCCTCCTGCTTCAGTCACCCTGTGCTGGCTTCCTAGGGGTAGCTGGCAAGACAAGGTCTTGGGGAGAGATATCTAGATGTTATAGTTATAGATACTGTACATTTTACATCTAGATCTTAAATAAATACAAACACATGAAGAGACTGAAGACTTTTTACCCTCCCTGTGAATCTAGGGATGTCTCGTTTTGACACTGGCTTTAGCACAGACTGGATCTTCAGGAGCAGACGCTGAAGGTGTTTGGGGAATAAAATGCTTACAGACATTAGCACTTTAAAGAGGAGGAGATAAAGCAGAATTGAGCGGAGGAAAAAGTTGCACTGAGATTCCAGGTCCCGGATCCGTGCCCAACACAACCAGTAGTGAGGAGTAAGTAGCACTGTCTGTTTGGTCAGTTTCCAGCATTTAGCCAAGAGCATTTGCCTCTGATCCGCCACCTCTCTTGGACTTCTCCAGGAAGGGCTTGGCCTAGGACAAGGCTATTCTGCAGTGCAGGCTGGGCCTAGAGGAGTTGAAAGCAGAGGCTCTCTGCAGACCTTGCTCCCACAGCTGAGCAGCAAGCCCTTCTTGCTGGTGGGGACTCTCCTTAGAGTCTCAGGGCATCATGGTGAGGGCCTTAGAGCCCCTCAGGTCTTTGTTCCTCTTCTTATAAAGCCACAGTCCCACTCCCATGACAACTCTTTAACCCATGAACCCACTAACCTACGAAGGGATTAGTCCATTCATGAGGGCAGAGCCTTCATAACCCAATCCCCTCTCAGTGGCCCCACCTCGAAATGCTGTCATGTGGGGGATTAAGAATGTCTGCCCCTTTCAACCTGAGTTTGGAGCTACCACTCCAGGTGTAGCTCTGCCTACCCCTTTCTTGAATCTGTGCCCTTCCCAATGGGTGGCAGCTCTGAGCATCTCTGGGAGCTGCCTACCAGCAGTGTGTGATGAGGAGGGTGGTGTCAGGGGCAGTGGTCTGGGCACTGCCCTGTGGATCTTCCACAGGTGGCCCTGGAAGGAACAGAGGCTGGCCTTTGGGAACACACCTGTGAAGTTGCAGCCAGGTGCTCCATGCCTGTGGGGCTGCTGTGTCCCTGAGAGCTGGAGGGGCTGAATGACACCTATGACTTTTGTCTCCGGTTCCTGAGCCTCTTTTACTTACACTGTGTTTGCTAACTGTAACACAGAGGCGGCCATTCCGTGCCCAACTGTGGATCTAGCTTCCAACACCTCTTCCTTTCCGGGACTTTGGCATCCCTCAGGGATGCTGCAACTCTCTCTCTCTGTAGCCACATTTTCTCTGTTCCTGCCACCGCACTGGGGACAGAAGCTACCTGCTGAGGCACCCAGCAGCAGCCACCCTCACTGCACACACAGTGGAGGCCTGTGACATGGGGAGGTGGGTGTAATGCCTCAGCAGACAGGAAAGCCAGAGAGCAGGCTGCCTCACCTTCATTCTGGAATCATGTGGTCCACAGTAATTATGGATATAGTTTACTGATAACTTGTTATCTTCTGAACTCTTTGCACAAATTATCTCAACATTTCTCTAAAACCATCCTCCAGGACCTCCATGCCCATCAGGACCCTGTCTCTGATTCCCAAGCTTACTGTGCTTCCCATAACACGACCTCCTACTGCATGTAAATTGCATGTTTACTTGCGCTAAGAGCACTCAGCCGGCAGGAGCTGGGTCTGTTTTACCCAACACCCGACACAACGCCTGCTGCAGTGTTACCAACTGATATTTATTTTGTGTTGAATGTTCAGAATAATCGTACATGATAAGTATTATTAGATATAGTAAACTGATGTACTTTTTATTGAGGTGAAATTTATATAATGTAAAGGTAACCATTTTAAAGTGAGCAATTCTGTAACATTTAGTATATTCACAATGTGAAGTAAACACAACATTTCTCCAGCGCCTCATCTTTAGAGAGTCCTGACACCAAAAGGAGAGCCTAGATCCATTAACCAGTTTTTCCCATTTTCCCTTCCTACAGCTCCTGAGAACCACTAATCTGTTCTGTCTCCATGAATGTGACTTTTCTGAATGTGTCGTGTAGATGGACATAAACAATGTGTGACCTTTTGTGTTTGACTTCGTTTACTCAGCATGGTGATTTTTTTATTGTCCTTTAAGCTCTGGGGTACATGTGCAGATCTTGCAGGATTGTTGCATAGGTATACACGTGCCATGGTGGTTTGCTGCCTCCATCTCCCCTGCCCCGTTACCTACCTCAGGCATTTCTCCCAGTGTTAGCCCTCCCCAACCTCCCCACCCCCTGCTGTCCCTCTGCTAGCACCCACCCCCCAACAGACCCCAGTGTGTGATGTTCCCCTCCCTGTGCACATGTGTTCTCATTTTTCAACACCCACCTATGAGTGAGAACACAGCATAGTGATTTTATCATTCACATTGCATCATGAAGTGGTATTCCATTTATTTCTATGGCTGCCTCTTGAGGCAATTTTGGTAATCTGCTGTGTCTAGAAATTTGTCCATTGGGTCTAGGTTATCTAATTTGTTGACATATAATTGTAGTATTGCTTTATAATTTTTTAAAGTAAGTAGTAGTAATGTCCCCATTTTTATTTTGGTAACTTATTTTAGTAATTTTCATCTTCTGTTTTCTTTAACAGGCCAGCTATAGTTCTATTAATTTGTTGATCTTTTGAAAAAAACGATTTTTGTTTTCATTGAGTCTCTTCCTTCTTTTTTTAATTCCCTATTTTGTCTATTTCCACTGTAATCTTGATTATTTCCTGCCTTCTGCTAACTTTGGGTTTAGGTTACTCTTCCTTTTTTAGTTCCATAAGAACTAAAGTTAGATTCTTCTTCTTCTTTTTTTTTCATCTGTACAGCTATACATTTCTTTAGTTTGTGTTCAGCTCAAAATCTGATGGATACTTTTTTTTTTAATTCCAGGATTTGAGAGAGAAGGAGATGAGGAAGAAAAAGCAGCAGCAACAGAAGAATAAAAGGAAGAAGAAGAAGGAGGAGGAGGAGGGGGAGGTGAAAGAAGAAGAAGAAGAGGAAGAGGAGGAAGAGGAGGAGGAAGGAGAAGAAGTGGAGGAAGGAGAGAGGCAAAGCCGGCAGGGAGGAAGTAAGGGATGAAAGGAGGGAGGGAAGGAAAAGGAAGGGCAAACAGAATCCCTTCCATCTCTTCCAGCTGGCCGTGTGCTGGGTGGCTCCAGGCTTTGCTGGGCCATTGTTAGCTCCACCTTGAACTTCTCTTCTGGATCGTGCTGACCCTAGAGCTAGGCAGAGGCCAAAGCTTAAGGCCATCTCATGTATTTCCTGAGCATGTGTCCTCCTCTAATCCTGTATGTGCATTTCCAAATTTCCTAATCTATGATACATGAACATTCTTTTATTCATCAACTTTTTTGTTAAGTTCCAGGGTCCATGTGTAGGACGTGCAGGTTTGCTACATATGTAAATGTGTGCAATGGTGGTTTGCTGCAGAGATCATCCCATTACCTAGGCGTTAATATTAAGCCCAGAATCCATTAGCTATTCTTCCTGATCGTCTCCCTCCCACAGCTCCCCAACAGGCCCCAGAGTGTGTTTTTCTCCCCACGTGTCCATGTGTTCTCATCATATGAACACTTTTAAAATCTCTAAATTCCCAAAGAAATTGGAAATGTGGCTTGGCCACAGTGCCCTGTGGTGCTAAATGGGGCAACGTGTGGACTGCGGCTTCCTGAAATGGTGGCCACTGGAGAGACTGAGGATTATCAACAAGCAATAAGAAGACTGAAAGAGAAAAGTAACAGCAGCTGATATTTATGGAGCTCTGCTACCTTCTAGAGTAGTTTCTCAGCCTTGGAACTGTCAGCACGCTGGGCTGGGCACCACTCTGTTGTGGGGCTGGCTCGTGCATTGCAAGATGTTTGCAGCATCCCAGGCCTTTTCCTGCTAGATGCCAGTGAATGTCCTCTGCCCCCAGTTGTGACAACCAAAAATGTCTCCAGACATTGCCAAAATCCCCTGGGATCAGGGGTCAGGGGTGAAAGTTGCTCACAGTTGGGAACCACGGCTCCAGAGCACAGGCCGGCTGCTCTGTCCAGATGATCATGTCAGTCCTGCCTTTCAAGCTTCCAGCCCTCAGGCCACAGCCCCTCAGTCTGTAGGGTTGCTTTGCACAGAAAAGTTTCTGTCACTGGTGGAGGTTTGTTCTCCCTGAGGCTATGTGCACTGTGAGAGTAGGAATTTCAACATCCACCCTAGTCTCCTTGGACTGAGAGGAATTCTTCCCATCCTCGGTATCATATTAGTCACCAATTCTTCTAAGCTGCCTGCTACTCTCTGCTTGAGTCTCGGCTGGAAGATCACACGCACAGCAAGGCTTTTCCTGGACTATGAACTAGACTCACATCCTGTGCGCATCTTCACCCTTCCTCACCTCCTCTGCACTGGAGACTTTGCCATCAGCACCAGGGCAGAGTCTTTGCAGACTGCATGTTCCTCTGAGCCTGGTGCTCCCCACGGGTCTGGCACATGAGCCCTCAGTGAATAAAGAAGGGCTGAGGTTCAGAGAGCACGAGCCTGGGTGGGCACAGCTCAGTCAGTGTCTCGTCTTCGCAAGTGAGGAGAGCACGCACAGTCTCTTGCTCAGGAATGTAAGTAGTTGTGTTGCTGCTTCAAGGGCAGACATGATCAGAAGGAAATGCTCTTCCATCCCTCTGCTGGAGAGACATCATCTGATGGGAATGCCCTTGTTTACAATCCTAGTTCTTGACCAGCTCAGCTGAGGCTCTTTGACCAAATGTGCTCTGATATGGTTTGGCTGTGTCCCCACCCAAATCCCAACTTGAATTCTATCTCCCAGAATTCCCATGTATTGTGAGAGGGATGCAGCGGGAGGTATTTGAATCATGGGGTCCAATCTTTCCCATGCTATTCTCCTGATAGTAAGTCTTATGAGATCTGATGGGTTTATCAGGGGTTGCTGCTGGCACGTAAGGGGTGCCTTTCACTCTCTGCCATGATCGTGAGGCCTCCCCAGCCATGTGGAACTGTAAGTCCAATTAAACCTCTTTCTTCTGTAAATTGCCCAGTCTTGGGTATGTCTTTATGAGCAGCATGAGAATGAACTAATACAGTAAACTGATACCAGTAGAGTGGGGCATTGCTGAAAAGACACCAGAAAATGTGGAAGTGACTTTGGAACTGGGTAAAAGGCAGAGGTTGAAACAGTTTGCAGGGCTCAGAAAAAGACAGGAAAATGTGGGAAATTTTGGAACTTTCTAGAGACTTGTTGAATGGCTATGCCCCAAATGCTGGTAGTGATGTGAACAATAAGGTCCAAGCTGAAGTGGTCTCAGATGGAGATGAGAAACTTGTTGAGAACTAGAGCAAAAGTGACTCTTGTTATGTTTTAGCAAAGAGACTGGCAGCATTTTGCCCCTGCCCTAGAGATTTGTGAAACTTTGAACTTGAGAAAGATGATTTAAGGTATCTGGTGGAAGAAATTTCTAAGCACCAAAGCATTCAAGATGTAACTTGGGTGCTGTTAAAGGCATTCAGTTTTATAAGGGAAGCAGAGTGTACAGGTTTGGAAAATTTGCAGCCTATGTAATAGAAAAGAAAAATCCATTTTCTGGGGAGAAATTCAAGCTGGCTGCAGAAATTTGGATATGTAGCAAGGAGCCTAATGTTAAACCCTAAGACCATGGGGAAAATGTCTCCAGGCCCTGCCAGACACCTTCATGGCAGCCCCTCCCATCACAGGCACAGAGGCCCAGGAGGAAAAAGTGGTTTTGTGGGTCAGGCCCAGGGTTCCTGTTACTGTATGCAGCCTAGGGACTTGGTGCCCTGTGTCTCAGCTACTCCAGCCATGGCCAAAAGGGGTCAACACACAGCTCAGTCTGTGGCTTCAGAGGATGCAAACCCCAAGTCTTAGCAGCTTCCCTGTGGTGCTGCTCCTGCAGGTGCACAGAGGTCGAGAATTGAGGTTTGGGAACCTCCACCTAGATTTTGAAAGATGTATGAAAAAGCTTGGATGCTCAGGCAGAAGTTTGCTGCAGGGGTGGGGCCCTCATAGAGAACCTCTGCTAGGACAGTGCAGAGGGGAAATATGGGGTCAGAGCTCCCCCACAGAGTCTCTACTGGGGCACCACCTAGTGGAGCTATGAGAAGAGTGCCACCATCCTCCAGACCCCATAATGGTAGATCTGCCAACAGCTTGCACCATGAACCTGGAAAAATCACAGACGCTAAACACCAGCCCGTGAATGCACCTGAGAGGGAGGCTGTACCACAGGGGTGGAGCTGCCCAAGGCCATGGGAACCACCTCTTGCATCCATGTGACCTGGATGTGAGATATGGAGTCAAAGGAGATCATTTTGGAGCTTTAAAATTTGACTGCCCCGCTGGATTTCAGATTTGCATGGGCCCTGTAACCCCTTTGTTTTGGCCAATTTCTCCCATTTGGAATGGCTGTGTTTACCCAACACCAGCAACCCCATTGTATCTAGGAAGTAACTATCTTGCTTTTGATTTTACAGGCTCATAGGTGGAAGAGACTTGCCTTGTCTCAGATGAAACTTTGGACTGTGTACTTTTGGGTTAATGCTGAAATGAGTTAACTTAGGGGGACTGTTGGGAAGGCATGCTTAGTTTCAAAATGGGAGGACATGAGATTTAGAGAGGACAAGGATGGGATGATACGATTTGGCTGTGTCCCCAGCCAAATCTCCCAGAATTTCCACGTGTTGTAGGAGGCGACACAAGGGGAGGTAATTGAATCATGGGGGCCAGTATTTCCCATGCTATTCTCCTGATAGTTAGCAAGTCTCACAAGATCTGATGGGTTTATTAGGGGTTTCTGCTTTTGCTTCTTCATTCTCTCTTCCTGCCCACATGCAAGGAGTGCCTTTCATCCTCTGTGAGGTTGTGAGGCTTCCCCAGCTGCATGGAACTGTAAGTCCAATTCAATGTCTTTCTTTTGTGAATTGACCAGCCTAGGGTGTGTCTTTATCAGCAGCATGAGAACAGACTAATCCATGCTCCATCTATCTCAGTTGTGTTTGATGCCTCAGGATGAATCTCTTCAGTGAGATAGAGCCTGCTTATATTTCACATGCACGGATACTCTCTAGGACATTATGGGTGGGACAGGGCAAGTCTGGAGGGTGCTCTGTGGAGATCCTGTGTGTCCCATGTGAGGCTGGCCCTCTGCACACAGTCTCAGAGCAAAGCCTTCTCATCAAGAGGCCAGAGTTGACACTCCTTTGTCCCCACAGCCTGCGCTTCTCAGCTCTGGGCTGGGGAGGCCTGGCATGAGCCCAGCTCTCTCCTCCATCCCCCTCCCTGCTGCCTGGCAAGGCTGGCTCTCAGCAGGCAGCAGCAGTGAAGGGAGCTGGGTTCTCTTCAATCTCAAACTCCTAGAAATTCCCCAAAAGAGAGAAATCTAATTTGAAACGTTGAGAGGTATTTGGGATGTGCTGCAGAAGAGGCTGCTCATTATCTGTTTTCTAAAAGCTTCTTTCCCATGACCCTCTGGACACTTTTGCCAATATTTTGATGTCATCCGACTAGTAGAGGGCCTCAGGTGGTGACTGTTTTAGAGAAGGTAAGAGGGGAGGACAGCACGGTGACAGGAAGCTGCAAGGTGGTGGGGGGCGGGGTTGTTTGTGGCAGATGGATCATGAAAGGTCCCTTAAGTCAGTTCTGTGCTGTATTCTCCATTTAACCATGTTTACCACCAGCTCAGAGCCTCAGGGCGCTTCCATCTGGCCTAGCACACAGTAGGTGCCTCATGTGTGTACATTATATGTTTATGGAGGGCTCAACCGAGGCTGAGTTCTGAGGCCTAGACTCTGGGAGGTGCAGCCTGGCACCAGGCCCTCTTCCCTGCAGGGCTTCGCTGGGCTGCTGCGGGCCCTGCCAAGCTGGGCTGGCTGATTGCATCTAGCAGCAGCACTGGGGAGCAGCTGGTGGCGTGTTCCTGCTACACAGCCCACAAGAGTCCCCCTGCTCTTGAGGTCTGTAGCTCACTACTCTGCAGGCCCAGCCCAGCTGCACTTGCTGCCAGGAAGCCTTCCTTTGAGTCCAAGTTCTGCTTTCTCCTCTGACTACAGTACAAATGGAGAGGACAGGCACCAGTCTCCCCAGCAGTGTGAATCTTACGTGCTCATTCAGTCAGAACCGTTTGTTAATCATGTGCTGGCCTCTGAGGGTACAGAACTACATCAGCCACAGTCTGCCCTCCAGGGCTTCCAGGGATCTGCCTTCCAGCAGGAAGACACGAAACACACAGTCACCATTGGTGGAGGTCACACGACAAGTCCATAACCTGGCATGTTAGAAGAGTGATAATGAATGTGTGCTCCCAGCCCTTTCTCGCCTTCAGAAGGAAGATAGCAGAGCCATTATCTGGGGAGACAAAATACATGTAATTTTCCATACAACTTCAGATCTAAAAACACAGAAACAATTCAGCCGCACAGGCAGACTTGCATTTCTTTTTTTTTTTCCACCTTTCCTATGGTGCCAGCAAACTCACGTTTCTTACCCCATGTTCATCACCAGCATCAAGGCAGCAAAATCGAATTTGTTTGTCTCCACCGGGAAGTCATTGCAAACTTCCACTTAAATTGACCATGGGACAAGTCCACTGGAAAGGGAGGCAGGGCGCTGTCCTGTCCCCGAATCCTCTGTGCTAAGATTTGGAAGCAAAGCGATGGGCCTTGGTGGCCTCTGCCAGGCCTCTGTAGTCCTAGGTGGCAATTAGATAGGTGTGTTGCTGTGTTGCTTAGACTTAGAACGGAGACAACTGCCACACGGGGAGGGGCCCCCAGCTCTGGCCAGAGAACAGCCCTTCTGATCCTTTTCCAACATCGCTACCTAGGAGCAGGAAGGCTTTGGGAGGGCCTGCCAGTGATCAGATTATCCCCTCCTGGGTATCTTCCTTCCCTCCTGTGCTCACCTCTCTGGTACAGATTCTCAGCAAGTGGCTTGACCCAAGAAGCCTGCATTCTGCTGCTCACAGCTGCCTGGTCAAGGTTCGCAACATTGAGGTGCTAGAAGGTTAATAAGGCAAACAAGTTTTTATTGACTATCACTTCTTCCATCGTACTCATTTTATTTGATTTGAAAAACCGTGAGTTTCCTGAGGTTTTTGCCACTGATAAATAGAAGCACTTGTTTTGGCTTGCTTTTTGAAGGCAGAAGAAACAAGCTTACTTCACTTTGGAAATGTAGCAGAGCCCAGAGTCACCTTCGTGTGGCATGACCAGCTTTCACCAGGAGCTGTGCAGCCAGGGGCAAGTCATGCCTCTCTCTGGGACTCATTTAGACACTTATCAAATGAAGGACTGTCATGTATTCACAAAACTTTGCTGGATTTTGCAGAACATTCTGCCAATGGCTGCAGAGGAATTGCTGAGCCACAGTTACCTCCCTACTTCCAGACTCCCAGTAAGTGACGCTGAGCAGAAGGCATGGACAGCTGTATGCTCAGGAATCTCTACTCCTGTGTTAGGGAGTGCATGCCCCTTTATTCTCAGCATATCTGGGGCTGGGCCTCTTGAAGCCAGGTTGCTGGGTGGGTCTCCCTTGCTTCCTTCAATGCCTAAGGATAAGGGATGGGTACTGAGGTTGCCTTAGACAATATCCTATTGTTCTAGAGGTCTAGAATTCCACATACTGGATTCCAGTGAGTTACTGAACCTCTGGAAGCCTCTGTTTTGTCATTGTTAAAATGGTACGTACTTGGCAGGGCATTTTAGCATTCAGTAGATACTGTCTGTAAGGATGGGCACAGTATCATACGAGTCAGCATTCCTATGTGTTATGCCTCTTCTTACCAGGTATGTCCAGTCCTGTGACTCCCAAGGCTGCTCCACATGCTTTCCATTTCTCCGAAGCTTCCTCACAGTCCCCAGAGGTGCCTGTTCTACTTGTCACTTCCCATCCTATGCCATCTCCACCTTGCTGCCTGGAAGTTCATTATCATGTTCAACCCAAACATTGCTTCTCATGGTTTTAGCTTCTCTTCTTCTTCCTCCTTCGACCACATCCACGTGAAACATACAATTGCAGATCATCTTCTTTGATTTCATCGGAGCTCAAAGATTCATTGAATGGGTAATTGTATTCACGTTCTATTCATTTCCTAAGGGTCTGGTTCCTGCTACCATCTGGCCACATTCATTGGCTCACCTGAAGTGTATCTGTCAGAGTTCTCTATGTGTTTTTCTTCTCCAACCTCCCTTATCACACCAACCTCTGGAGACAAGACCTGTATCTTTGCCATGACCCTACATCAATTACTACTTTATACTTTCCCAAAGTGTTTTTAGATTCGTGATCTTATAACACACATACATGCACATACACTTGCCATGAGCTATGGAGGTGTGCCAGCATGCCTACCTGCTCCCTTTATGACCACATGAAAGGACTTTAACAGATGGAGATACAGAAACAGGGTGCTGATCACAAACGGGACAGGCAGGGCTGCATTTGAAACCTCAGTCCATGATGGGCACAGGGTCTTCTGTCTCAACTAGGAAGGCTCCTCCTGTCTTTGCTCTGCTCTCCGTGCTCATTGGATCTAACCAGACTGCTTCCCTAGTGAGCAGGCTGACCTGGCTCTGTCTACCTCTGCAACTGGGGCCTTGGCTTCCTCGGGTGACACAGTGTTGTTCACAGTCAAAGGCTCCTGTTGTGGGATCCACTCCTACCCTGGATGGGGGCCTGCTGGCCAACCTGCTTTCATGCTCAGCTGGCCTGCTGCTCTGCACCATGTGTGTACATAGGCACAGGCACACATGCTTCCATGCTGGACCTGCAGGGCATCCTTGTGGCTGGAGATGAAGAACCTTCCCTGTTTTCTCAAAGGCATGGAATAACTAAGCCCTCCCTCCAGACATCACAGACCCAAACTCTCTAGCGACAGTTTATTTTATAGCTTCCAGAGACCAGGAACCTCCCGCCTGAGTGGGAACCCTGCTCAGGTGAATTCTGTAATTCTTGGGACAGCACAATCCCACAAGTAGAGCAGAAGATTTCAACATCATTTCCTCGGTAGTTAAGAGTACAAGTAGAAAGATGTCAGCAGAAATGTTTAAGACGTTAACAACGCAAGCAAGGAAACCAGATGAACTCCCATAAAGAGAACACTCCACCAAATAACAACAGAATACACTTCTTTAAAGCACATAAACATTTTTCCAGGATAAGCTATACACTTGTATATAAAATGTTTTAATAACTTTAAAATTATTAAAAATATATGACATCTGTTCTCTGATCAAAATAAAATAAAATGTAATGAGAAGGAATTTAGGACATCCCCAAATATAGAAACATTAAACATACTTCTAAGTAACCTGTGGGTCAAAGAAATCACAAGAAGTGTTAGATAAAACCTCAAACGGAATTAAAGTTGAAATGCAATAGGTGATGTTAAAAGAGTTCTTAGAAATTTATAGCTTCAGTGCTTAGAAAAGAAGAAATGCTAAAAGTCTGACCATCTAAATTTCACTTTGGGCAAAGGATATAAACAGACACTTTACAAAAGAAGCCATACATGAGGCCAACAAACATATGAAAAAATGCTCATCATCACTGGTCATTAGAGAAATGCAAATCAAAACTACATTGAGATACCATCTCACACCAGTTAGAATGGCAATCATTACAAAATCTGGAGACAACAGATGCTGGAGAGGATGTGGAGAAATAGGAACAGTTTTACACTGTTGGTGGGAGTGTAAATTAGTTCAACCGTTGTGGAAGACAGTGTGGCGATTCCTCAAGGACCTAGAAATAGAAATTCCATTTGACCCAGCAATCCCATTACTGGCTATATATCCAAAGAATTATAAATCGTTCTATTATAAGGATACATGCACATGAATGTTCATTGCAACATGGTTTACAATAGCGAAGACTTGGAACCAACCCAAATGCCCATCAATGATAGACTGGACAGGGAAAATGTGGCACATATACACCATGGAATACTATGCAGCCATAAAAAATGATGAGTTCATGTCCTTTGTAGGGACATGGATGAACCTGGAAACCATCATTCTCAGCAAAC
>CAUYQU010029350.1:0-17297 GCA_963574635.1 Cheracebus regulus
TTTTTTTCTTTTTCTTTTGCTGTGTCTTTCTTTCTCCTTTTCTCTCTTTTTCTAAAATCTCTTCCTCTTTCTTTCTCTTTCATTTTTTTCTTTCTTTTGCAGTTTCTTTCTTTCTTCTTTTCTCTCTTTTTCTAAAATCTCTTCCTCTTCCTTTCTCTCTTTCATTAAAAAAAAAACAAAAAAATAGGCTGGGCACGGTGGCTCATGCCTATAATGGGAGGCCAAGGTGGGTAATCACCTGAGGTCAGGAGTTCAAGATCAGCCTAGCTAACATGGTGAAACCCTGTTTCTACTTAAATATATATATATACAAAAAATTAGCTGAGCATGGTGGCGCAAACCTGTAATCCCAGCTACTTGGGAGCCTGAGGCAGGAGAATCACTTGAACCCAGGAGGCAGAAGTTATAGTGAGCTGAGATCATGCCACTGCACTCCAGCCTGGCAACACAGCAAGACTCCATCTCAAAAAAAAAAAAAAAGACATTTGAGTTGTTTTCTGTTTACTGCATTTACACTGATTGTCATCCATGTTTTCTTGGACTCCTGCAAGATTGTATATATGGGTATATCCTAGGAGTAGAACCCACAGTGTTCTAAGGTATGCAAATATCCCACTTTAGAAAATGAAATGATGCCTAGCTGTATTCCAAAGTGGCTGCAACAATTTACATTTTAACTAGCAAACTAAAGTGATCCTAATGATACAAATCCCTCCCAAAACTTGGTATTTTAACACTTCTTGAATTTTGCCAACAAAATGAGCACTGTATAGTGTATTTGATTTCACTTCCCTAAGAAATTAAGTGAAATTAAGAAATGTGGCTGGGCGCGGTGGCTCACGCCTGTAATCCTTGCACTTTGGGAGGCTGAGGTGGGTGGATCATCTGAGGTCAGGAGTTCGAGAGCAGCCTGGCCATCATGGTGAAACCCCATCTTTAAATAAATAAATAAAAAGAAAGAAATGTTTATTTTTTATGCAATGTCTGTTCATATCATATGCCATGTTTCCATTGGGTTGCTTATCATCTTATTGACTTGCACTTCTTTGTATTCTCTTGATATTAACTCTTTGTAGGCTATATATGTTATGTATTTCTTCAGTTTTTAAGATTTTTTTTCTTTATTTAGAAAGTCCAATTTATCAGGCTGGGCATGGTGGCTCATGCCTGTAATCCCAGCACTTTGGGAGGACAGATGGGTGGATCACCTGAGGTCTGGCCAACATGGCAAAATCTCATCTCTACTAAAAATACAAAAATTAGCCAGGCATCCTGGCACACACCTGTAATCCTAGCTACTTGGGAGGCTGAGGAAGGAGAATCATTTGAACTTGGCAGGGAGAGTCGGCAGTGAGTCAAGACTGCGCCACTGCACTCCAGCCTGGGCAACAGTGTTAAGACTGTCTCAATAATAAAAATTTTTTAATCCAATTTATCAATCTTTTATTTTATTTGGTGCGTAGTGCTTTTTATAACCTGTTTATAAAAATCTTTCCCTAGCCAGAAGTCAGAAAGGTATTTATTAATATTTTCTTCCACAAGATTTAAACTTGCGCTTTTGACATTTAACTTCTTAATCCATCTGAAGTTTATTTTGTCATGGTTTACTTTTTTCCCCTACAGATAAGTAATTTTTCCAGCTCCATTATTAAATAGCTCTTCCTTGAGCGAGTATCCCTATTACATATCTAAATGTTGTTTCATTGATCTGTTTCTCCCTGTAAAGACCGAATTAAATCATCTAGTCATTAAGATCACCTGCCTCATAGGCCCTGTCTATACACCTAACAAAAGAAGGCACTGCGACCCACGAAAGGCACACAATGCAATTGCTTACCTCCTCAGTTACCCTCTCCTCAGAAGAAAAAAGTAGTTTCTCCAATAGGAAAACAGAAGCAGCTAAAAATAACTACATCCACTAAACAATGCTTGGTTGGCTTTTCTCCCACTACTCTGAGCCAAATATAGAGTCTGTTAAGAATTTTTTAAACTCCAAATGCTGTGTCTACATTGTGGAAACCTTTGGTCAGAGGTGGCTAGAGAAGAAATGTGCCCATGCACATTTCAGAGATGAATTAGATTAAGATGGGAGCCTCTGAGTAGACACCACTAGCCATTCTTTGCAAAAATGGGTTGAAATTAATATACCCCTAGAGACTGTTTTTTAAAAGAGCCAGGCACTGTGGCTCACACCTGTAATTCCAGCACTTTGGTTGGCCGAGGCGGGCAGATCACTTGTGGTTACAAGTTCAAAACCAGCCTTCTGATGCCAACATGGTGAATTCCCATCTCTACTAAAAATACAAAAAAATTAGCCGGGCATTGTGGTCTGTACCTGTAATCCCAGCTACGCGGAAGACTGAGGTAGAAGAATTGCTTGAACCCATGAGGTAGAGGTTGCACTGAGCTGAGATCGCCACTGTACTCCAGCCTGAACAACAGAGCAAGACAGAAAGAAAGAGAAAAAGAGAAAAAGAGAGAAAGAGAGGAAGAGAGGGAGGGAGGGAGAGTATAAAAGAAGGCCATTCAATTACTAGACTCATACTGAGGAAGGAGACCCAGGCATCAGGGATCAACTTCCCCTTTGACTGCCACTCTGCATTTCAATAGAAGAAAAGGCTGACCAACTGGCGCCTCCTGATTCACCTTCCTGTAGGTGGCAGGCTTGGTCTTGGGGAAACTCTCCAGAAGACAGTGTTTTTACTTAAAACAAGATCAAACCAGAAACCTTTTCACATGTGATTCCTAAAACTGTAAACCTGAAACCCTTTCATATGTGATTTCTAAGGCTGTAAACCTAAGATTCTTCCACGTGTAATATCTAAAGCATAAGCCTAAAGGCAGAACCTTCCTTTGTTAAACGAGCTGAATTTGGACAAATTATTCCTCAGCTCCTGGCTTTTAATAAACTCCTTCCTTCCCCGGGCTGTTTACCGTGGCTGCTCCTGCTACAATGTAATAGCCTCATGCTGTTTCCTCCCACCAGAGGGGTTCTGGCACACAGAAGCTACTTACAATCTACTAAAAACTCCTCATATACCCTCTTTCTCAGCTGACAAGAGGTTACTTCTTACATTAACAACTTTGGGGAGAGTAGCCTGGAAGAAGTACTGAACCCCAAGTGATCAATTTTCCTCTGTTAACCACCTGCCTTGTTGGGAGGGATTATAGGTAGACTTAGCTGCTCTGAGGTAGTGATCACGTGAATCCCCCAATCCTAAGAAGTCTCCCAAATATCTTCTGCTCAAGGTCACAATGCTCTTTCCCAATGCTGAGTTCCTAATACCAAACAACAGCCAACCTGTTTCTCTAGTCTATCCTCAGGTTATTCATTGAAAAGGAGTTCAACACACAGATGACTGGAAAAAAAGCTATTGAAGGAGTGTCCTGAGAAACTGGTGGGGGTGGGGAGCAGGAAAGAAGGGTCCAAGATAGAAAAAAAGTGGTACCCCTTTCTTTACTCTAATGTCCTTTGCTTAATTCTCTAACATAACTGTGGATAAAATGCCTCTTTCCTGAATTCAGACAATGAAGCTCCAAAGAGAAGCACAGGACAAAGGACTCCTCACAAAGGCAGCTCAGCACTTTCACTTGCTCAGGGCCAGCTGAGCTCATGTGTTGGTGCAAAAAGGAACAAAAAGCTTTTGACAGACTTCTGATACCCAAAGACAGCAGTAACTGATGAATTCTGATTTGGGAGGCTAGGAAATGCACGTTCTCTGTCCCTCTGGAGAATGTCCTTTTTATAAACCAAACTTGCCTCACCTCACTACCCTGATGATGCCCCCTTACACAGTCCTGGGTGAATTTCCCCAGCCCCATCTGATATGATTTGGCTGTGTTCCCACCCAAATATCATCTTAAATTCTCACATGTTGTGGGAGGGACCCAGTAGGGGGTAGTTGAATCATGGGGGCAGGTCTTTCCCATACTGTTCTCATGACAGTGAATTAAGTCTCACAAGATCTGATGGTTTGATAAAGGGGAGTTTCCTTGCACCAGCTTTCTCTTTGGGGGCTGTCATCCACACGAGACGTGACTTGCTCCCTGTCTTCTGCCATGATTGTGAGGCTTCCCCAGCCATGTGGAAGTGCTAAGCCCAACTAAACCTCTTTTTCTTCCCACTCTCAGGTATGTCTTTATCAGCAGCATGAAAACAGACTAATACAGTAAATTGATACCAGTAGAGTGAGGCACTGCTTAAAAGATACCCAACAATGTGGAAGCAACTTTGGAACTGGGTAACAGGGAGAAGCTGGAACAGCTTGGAGGGCTCAGGAAAAGACAGGAAAATGTGGGAAAGTTCAGAACTCCCTAGAGACTTGTTGAATGGCTTTTTTTGTTGTTGTTGTTGTTGTTGTTTTTTGTTGTTGTTGTTTTTTGTTGTTGTTGAATGGCTTTGACCAAAATGCTGATTATGATCTGGACAATGAAATCCAGGGTGAGGTGGTCTCAGATGGAGATGAGGAACTTGTTGGGAACTGGAGCAAAGGTGACTCTTGTTATTTTTACCAAAGAGACTGGCAGCATTTTGTCCCTGCCCTAGAGATTTGCGGGACTTTGAACTTGAGAGAGATAATCTGGGGTATCTGGTAGAAGAAATTTCTAAGCAGCAAAGCATTCAAGAGGTCTCTTGGGTGCTATTAAAAGCATTCAGTTTTAAAAGGGAAACAGAGCATAAAAGTTTGGAAAATTTGCAGCCTGACAATGCCATAGAAAAGAAAATCCCATTTTCTAAGGAGAAAATCAAGCCAGCTACAGGAATCTGCATAAGTAAGGAGGAAATGAATGTTAATCCCTAATGGGGATAAATGTCTCCAGGGAATGTCAGAGGTCTTCGTGGCTGCCCCTCCCATTACAGGCCCAGAGGCCTAGAAGGAAAAAGTGGTTTCATGGGCCAAGCCCAGGGTCCCTGTGCTGTGTACAGCCTAGGGACTTGGTGCCCTAAATCCCAGCCATTTCAGCTGTGGCAGAAGGGGCTAATGTAGAGCTCAGGCTGTGGCTTCAGAGGATGCAAGCACCATGCCTTGGCAGTGTCCACGTGGTATTGAACCTGCAAGTACACAGAAGTCAAGATTTGCAGTTTAGGAACCTCTGTCTAGATTTTCGAGGATGTATGGAAATGCCTGGATACCCAGAGAGAAGTTTGCTGCTGGGGCAGGGCCCTCATGGAGAACTTCTGCTAGGGTAGTGTGGAAAGGAAATGTGGGGTCAGAGCCCCCACAGAGTCCCTACTGGGACATTGCCTAGTAGAGGTATGAGAAGAGGCCCACCATCCTCCAGACCCCAGAATGGTAGATAAACTGGCAGCTTGCATTGTGTGCCTGGAAAAGCCACAGACACTCAACGCCAGTTCATAAAAGCGGTCAGGAGGAAGGCTGTACCCTGCAAAGCCACAGGGGCGGAGCTGCCCAAGACCATGGGAACCCACCTCTTGCACCAGCATGACCTGGATGTAAGACATGGAGTCAAAATAGATCATTTTGGAGCTTTAAGATTTGACTGCCCCACTGGCTTTTGGACTTGCATGAGGCCTGTAGCATCTTTGTTTTGGCCAATTTCTCCCATTTGGAATGGCTGTATTTATCCAACACCTGTACCCACACTGTATCTAGGAAATAACTAACTTGCTTTTGATTTTACAGGCTCATAAAGAAAGGACTTGCCTTGTCTCAGATGAGACTTTGGACTATGGACTCTTGAGCTAACGCTGAAATGAGTTAAGACTTAGAGGAACTGTTGGGAAGACATTTTTGGTTGTGAGATGTGAGGACATGAGATTTGGGAGGGGCCAGCATGGAATGATATGGTTTGGCTGTGTCCCCACCCAACTCTCATCTTTAATTCCCATGTGTTGTGAGATGGATCCAGTGGCGGGGGGTGGGGGGCAGTAGTTGAATCATGTGGTGGGTCTTTCCTATGCTGTTCTCTTGATAATAAGTCTTGCGAGATCTGATGATTTTATAAGGGGGCGTTTCCCTGCACAAGCTCTCTCTTTGCCTCCTGCCACCCCTGTAAGATGTGACTGCTCCTCCTTGCCTTACCTATGATTGCAAGGCTTCCCAAGCCACGTGTAACTGTAAGTCCATTAAACCTCTTTCTTTTGTAAATTGCCCGGTCTTGAGGATGTCTTTATCAGCAGTATAAAAACAGACTAATACACTACCCTAAAGCTTCCTTCTAACAGTGTAGTTATAAGATACCACATATTTTAAAGATGTGCACCAAAATATCGAAAGTAGTTACCTCTGGGTTGTAAATTTTGAGGTAATTTCAATTTTATTCTTTATGCTTTTGTGCACTGTTAGAATTTTTTACTATAAATGTGTCATTTCTGAGATACCCCAAAGTTCTTTCAGAGCCAGCTCTTTTCCCCTAGTTGAAGGTTTTCCATAGGAACTACACAGGCTCAGATATCCCAGAGCTTACCTGCTAAAAATCAAGGTAGAAAATATCCAGCTATATAACTGCTCCCACAAATGTGTGACTTTCAGAGGGAAAGTATGAATGAACTGGGACTCAGAGATCCAAGACCCAAGAACCACTTATGAAGCACACACAGGTAATTCTACTGTTCCACTGTCACCACTCCTTCCCAAGCAGACTACAGTGAGAGGCCAGAAGCTCAGGCTCAAAGTTTGCAGCAGGGATGGGGAATACAGCAACATGGAGGCTTGAACAGCCCAGAACAGAGAGAACTTTTAGGTATGTTTTTTTTTCTTTGAGACACAGTCTCATTCTGTTGCCCAGGCTGGAGTGCAGTGGCATGATCTCGGCTCACTTCAAGCTTCGCCTCCAGGGTTCAAACAATTCTGCCTCATAAGCAGCTGGGACTACAGACATGCACCACCATGCCCTGCTAATTTTTTTTATTTTTAGTAGAGACAGGGATTTACCATGTTGACCAGACTGGTCTTGAACTCCTGACCTCAGGTGATCTGTCCACCTCGGCCTCCCAAAGTGCTAGGATTATAGGCATGAGCCACCATGCCTGGCCAACTTTTGGGTTTCTTAAACAACCCATGGTTTCTTAAACAGTCCCATTAAGAAACCTGCTGGTCTCTCAGAGGTCCTTTCATATACCCATATACATGAAGCACACAGGGAACAATGCTGAAAGATCCTAGAGGATCAGAACTTGCCCCAAGTATATGGAAAGCTGATGCCAAAGAGGAAAATGAAACTGAGAAATCTGGCTTCTTGCTTAGCAGCCTATTTATTAAATTATGCACACAGCTTGCCTCTTTGGCCTTCTACCTTCAACTATTTTTTGTTATTGTTCTTATTGTGACTTTACAGAATTATAATTAGGTTGACCAAGTCGTAACAATATTAAATACACATTTGTTTAAAGCAAACAACAAAAAGCTCTTGTTTCTTCAGTCTTTGATACCTACTCTTCATGTATATGTATGGTACAGTAAGCAAGTACACACAAAAAAACTCAATATTATCTCATCTCAATGATTTTATCCATCATTTAGATCTTTTCTTCCTTAATCAATCTTGTTCCACCCCAAAGAGCACAAAGCTCTATAAAGTGAAAGAAGAAAAAAGGGCAGAAACGGAAGAAGCTGCAAGGAAGACAAGGAAGACATTTTGATTCTAAAACTAAAGAAGACAGAAAAGAGCAAAGAGATACATTTGACTATAATTTATCACAGATGAGGTCTAATTATCAGGGACATTCATCAAATATGCTGCCCAGACATGACCAATGACACAGTGCTACCCAGATCCAGTTCCATGAGAATGCTCTCTTCTTGGGGTCCCTCACTCATATTCCTCAGTTATATACAAAAATCTCTACCCCCAAAGAAATGTTGGTGGAGGGAAGAAACAAAGAGTCATGGTGACACCAGTGTATGTATACTCCAAAGTCTTCTTTCCAGGCCTTTCTAATGACTAAGAAATTCGAAGTAGGAAAGAACTTGCCCCCAGCTAGTTTCATAACAGCCACAAAATAACATAACAGTTCTGTTGGTAATTCTAAAAAAATTAAAAATAAAACAATCTTATTTCTAATCATGCTTTAAATCTACTTTAGAATGAAATAGGAAATAGATATTTTAAATCAATTCTTTTCTTAGCCAGGTACAGTGGCTCATGCCTATAATCCCAACACTTTGGGAGGCCAAGGCAGGAGGATTACTTAAGCCCAGGAGTTCAAGACCAGCCTCGGCAACACGGCGAGACCCTGCCTCTACAAAAAATAAAAAACAATTATCTGGGCTTGGGGGCACGCTCCTATAGTCCCAACTACTCAGGAGGCTGAATCAGGAAGCTCACTTGAGCCCAGGAGTTCAAGGCTACAGTAAGCTACGATCATGCTACTGCGCCCAGCCTGGTGACACAGCAAGACACTGTCTCTTAAAAAGCAAAACAAAACAAAAACGATAGTATAAATACAGAAATTACAATGTATGTATGCCAGTTGATAAAGATGATAAGTGTCTCTGGAATGATATAAAATTAAACTAAATGTTCATTGTTTTTACTTTTTTCCTGAAAAGTTATTCATATTCCCAAAATAAAAGAAAATAATCTAGGTAACACCATACGTGCTGGGTTCATCCCAAAGCCCTTCTCTCCCTTTCTTACTCACCCAGAGGTAACAACACTCAAGCTCTCACCTCTTGAGGCAGCTCCAGCTTTGACCGGTCATCCAGGCCATTGGAATGTAAGCCCATCAGGTATGGAACAGGAGCATCTAAGAAATGCAGGAGAGAAGCCGGGAGAATAGGGACATAGACATGCTGCCACTGGAAAGGAAACATGAGAGCTGTAATTGTCTCCGCCACAGTCATCAGTCTCTGGTAATCTGGGTCAAAAAAAAAAAGCACACACACAAATCAGTCAAAAACAAGGCTGTTCCTTCCCAAACAGTAAGTTAAAACCTTCAATACAATTTCTTATTTAGAAAGGATCAGGATAAACTTTAGCAAGGGTATACTCAATGTGATTCCCTTGAGGGTGTCAGAGAGACAACCAAGAGACCCCTGTGGACCACAAATTGAAATATACCTACACACACAGGTCCCTGCTCATAATAAAATCCAATATGGAAATACAACAAAAATAATTAATGGCATCTTGCTCCAAATACTACCCCAGAATGTGAAGTAGATCCACTTAAGAAAGAAGGTAAGAGAATGGAACAAAAAAACAGTTGTTCTGGGACCCTATTCAGCATGGAAGCAAAAAGGCTCATTTCTCACTAAGATACTTTTGCAGAACATCTTGTAAGGAGCTTATGTGAGCTTTGCCTGCAAAATCAAGCACAAAGAACTACAAAGCATGCAGAAGCTGATTTTCCACATTAGCCAAGTCTACCCTATACCTGGCAACCTTTCCTGAATGAAAACAGCATAAAAATGTTATTTTAACATTTCAATAAAAAGCTTCCCTAGAGGCTGGGTGCAGTGGCTCATGCCTGTAATCCTAGTATTTTGGATCACCTGAGCTCAGGAGTTTGAGACCAGACTGGCCAACTAGCTGCACTCCAGCCTAGATGAAAGAGCTATACTCCTTCTCAAAAAAAAAAAAAAAAAAAAAAAAGGAACTTGAAAGACCCAGAGGATTGACTTTTGTGACTCAAAATTCTTGTTACAGGTCAAAGATCATTAGCCTGAAGGGAAATCTTGTGATCAATATTTGGCTGCTCTTCAGAATGTAATTTCTAGGCCTTTTTTTAAAATGAGTAATATACTGGTAGAGCCAAAAAAATTGACTGGTTAAAGCTGAAATTTGACAAATTACTATTTACAAATATGATGGTTTCAGGCATTTAAGAACAAAGCAGAAACATACATTTTTAAATCATATGAGTAAAATTCTTCTGGAATGGGTGGTTTTAAATGAGCTGTCATAGGAATTAAAATGACTTTACATGCTAAAAACTCACCCTACCATTTAAATCATAGCTTGGTTCATAAAGTAGCTGTAAGTAACAAAAAACTTTTTAGGAAATGAGAAAGTCTCAGTAGAAAGGGAGTGGAAGCTGAAAAGCAGAAGTTGAGGAAAACATCCATTTGCTCACTAATAAAGCTTTGAAAGTTGCCTATCATCTTGCTCCTAGATAATCAAAGAAGAGCATAACCTGTAAATAACTTTACTAGTGTGATAAATACATATATTTGGTCTCTTCCCTGGTTCCTGAAACACACAGCTCCTAAAGACCCTTGGAATCTACAGGGCATTAAGAACCGCTTTTAAGTAAGATTGTCTCACTTAAATGCGCCAGGTCCATTTTTATGACTTGTATGTACAGATAAAGACATCAGACTTGGGACCACTCTATAAATAAATCCCCTCTAAACAAACTGCAGGGCAGCTCCTACATATTTACAATTATAAACTGTCCTGGCGAGTTACAAAACAATGATTAATTAGTATGCTCCCATTTGTGTTCTTTTTAAAAAGTATATGCATAGTATGTACACGGCTGTATCTACAAGGAAACAGAAAACAGTGGTAACCTCCCTGAAGGAGAACTAGGGAGCAGAAGTAAGTCACACACTTCACTGTACACTCTTGTAATGTTGTAAATTTCTACCCTTCATTTTACACTCTTGAAATGCCTTTTTTCAAGTTAGTTTACACTCTTGAAATGTCTTTTTTCAAGTGAGTGAATGAGTTATTTGGAGGCAGAGTCTTGCTCCGTCGCCTAGGCTGGAGTGCAGTGGTGTGATCCCTGCTCACTGCAAACTCTGCCTCCTGGGTTCAAGCTATTCTCATGCCTCAGCCTCTTGAGTAGCTGGGATCACAAGTGTGCACCATCATGCCCAGCTAATTTTTGTATTTTTAGTAGAGATGGGGTTTTCCCATATTGGCCACGCTGGTCTTGAGCTTCTGATCTCAAGTGATCTGTCCTCCTTGGCCTCCCAAAGTGCTGGGATTACAGGCATGAGCCACTGTACCCGGCCTCAACTTTTATTTTAATACGCCATACACCTTTCATAGTGTATTTGTATAATTTAAAGAATATTTAAATTAATACGTGTGTATTCAACACCTAACATAAAAAATAGTACATTGGGCCAGGCGTGGTGGCTCATGCCTGTAATCCCAGCACTTTGGGAGGCTGAAGAGGGTGGACTGCTTGAGGTCAGGAGTTTAAGACCAGCCTGGCCAACACAGCAAAACCCCATCTCTACTAAAAATATAAAAAGTAGCTGGTTGTGGTAGCGTGTGCCTATAATCCCAGCTACTCAGGAGGCTGAGGCAGGAGAATCAA
The DNA here is from genome assembly GCA_963574635.1 of Cheracebus regulus. Taxonomy (NCBI): domain Eukaryota; kingdom Metazoa; phylum Chordata; class Mammalia; order Primates; family Pitheciidae; genus Cheracebus; species Cheracebus regulus. Next base: position 11,237 of record CAUYQU010029350.1, read on the forward strand.
TTTAACCTGGGAGGCAGATGTTGTAGTGAGCCAAGATTGCGCCACTATACTCCAATCTAGGCAACAGAGTGAAACTCCATCTTAAAAAACAAACAAAAAAAAGTACATTATTAAAAACACTGGAAAAGATGGCATTTTTAAAAATTAAGAGATTACTTCTCAGGTGTAGGATACTAGATCAAAGAAAAAGGGGCCAAGTGCAGTGGCTCACACCTGTAATCCCAGCACGTTGGGAGGCCAAGGCAGGTAGTTCACTTGAGGTCAGGAGTTTGAGACCAGCCTGGCCAACATGGCAAACCCCATCTCTACTAAAAACACAAAAATTAGACAGGTGTGGTGGCACATATCTGTAATCCCAGCTACTTGGGAGGCTGAGGCATGAGAGTTGCTTGAACTTGGGAGGTGGAGGCTGCAGGGGGCCAAGATGGTGCCACTGCACTCCAGCCTGGGTGACAGAGAGAGACCCTGTCTTAAAAAAAAAAGGAGTGGGGGGGACTTTCAACTTTCTCTGCATTATTTGTGCACATAGTATTTACATTTATTTGTTTTTAAAAACTATTATTTTCATTAAGGATACACAAAGAATTTGATATCCAGCTACCACATAGAGAGGGGAGAATATTTGATTCCCTTTGGAACTGTTTTGATTATATGCCTTAAGCATTCATTATTTTTACAGTAAAGACTACTTTAGATAGTAAAATATCATTAGAGATTTCTCATCAACCTTGACTTAGCCAACTCACTTTACTGATTGATATTCCTCACTCTGAGTAAAGCATACTTTGCTCCCACTCATTTGTTCCCAAACCTGTGCTAGCTGAGCTTACTACTGGATTATATAACATAACCAAATATTGTGTAAATAAATGGCAAAATCTGAGGGCACAAAGAAAGAATGGCTATTTCTCTGAAAACAAAATTAAATGCTTTTAAAAGATTCAGTAACTGGAAGTCACTAAAAAAACACTGTATTGAATTAGGCATATCATGAAGCAGTTAGGAATAAAAAACTAGTGCTCGCTTCGACAGCACATATACTAAAATTGGAATGATACAGAGAAGATTAGCATGACCCCTGCGCAAGGACGACACACAAATTTGTGAAGCGTTTCATATTTAAAATTATTCCTAAAAAAAAATAAAATAAAATGCCGGGCGCGGTGGCTCACGCCTGTAATCCCAGCACTTTGGGAGGCCGAGGCGGGCGGATCACGAGGTCAACAAATCGAGACCATCCTGGCCAACATGGTGAAACCCCGTCTCTACTAAAAATGCAAAAAATAGCTGGGCATGGTGGCACGTGCCTGTGGTCCCAGCTACTCGGAAGGCTGTGGCGGAAGAATCGCTCGAACCCAGGAGGCGGAGGTTGCAGTGAGCCGAGATTGCGTCATTGCACTCCAGCCTGGAGACTAGAGCAAGACTCCATCTCAAAAATAAATAACTAAATAAAATAAAATATAAAACTAGGGAACACTACAAAAATCTAGAGGTAGTCTCCACTCATGTTCTTTGGCAAGGTTCTTTAACTTATCAGTCCACTTAAAAAAGAAAGTAATTAGGGCGAGACTCGGTGACTCACGCCTGTAATCCCGGCACTTCTGGAATCCTAGGCGGGCAGAGGTCAAGAAATCGAGACCATTCTGGCCAACATGGTGAAACTCCGTCTCTACTAAAAATACAAAAATTAGCTGGGCGTAGTGGCATGCACCTGTACTCCTAGCTACTCAGGAGGCTAAAGAAGGAGAATCGCTTGAACTTGGGAGGCAGAGGTTGCAGTGAGCCAAGATCACGACATTGCACTCCAGCCTGGCGACAGAGCGAAACTACCTCTCAAAAAACAACAATAAAAGTAACAAGAAAATCTAGTCAATGCATTATGGGTGTGGTTTATGCAAGAAAATCAATGCAGATATCTCATTTGTGATTTTGTAATCATGGGAAATGCCTGGACCCTTCATCAAAGATTAGTGACTATACAGTTGTATATTTTAAGTTAAATTACTTAGGCCAAGAGCGGTGGCTCGCACCTGTAATCCCAGCACTTTGGGAGGCCAAGGCCAGTGAATCACCTGATATCAGGAATTCGAGACTAGCCTGGCCAACATGGTGAAATCCCATCTCTACTAAAAATACAAAAATTAGCCAGGCTTGGTGGCATGCATCTGTAGTCCCAGCTACTCCGGAGGCTGAGGCAGGAAAATCACTTGAACCCAGGAGGCATAGGTTGCAATGAGCCGAGATCCTGCCATTGCACTCTAGCCTGGGCAACAAGAGGGAAACTCTGTCTCAAAAATAATTAAAAAAATAAATAATTTAATTATAAAATTAATTGTATATATCATTTTTAGGATTCTGTGACCTAGATGACTGTTTTGGTTTCCAATCAACTACTCTACTAGGCCACTTCAGATAAAGCGCTTCTGTTCTGCAAGTAATTTTAAAATAAGGCCAGATGCAATGGCTCATGCCTACAATTCCAGCACTTTGGGAGGCCAAAAAAGGCAGATTGCTTGAGCCCAGGAGTTCGAGATCAGCCTAGGTAACATGGCAAAACCTTGTCTTTACAAAAAATACAAAAACTAGCCAGATGCAGCAGCACGTGCCTGTAGACCCAGCTATTTAAGAGGCTGAGGCAGGAGGATCATCGGAGTCTGGGGAAGTCAAGGCTGCAGTGAGTCACGACTGTGTCACTGCACTCCAGTGTAGGTGACAAAATGAGACCCTATCTCAAAAAACAGTAATAATAATTTTTAAACAACCAATTAAAAATTGTGCTATTGAAAAAATACTATTTCTATGTGAACTAAAAAATAAATATTATCCAGAAGCAAATAAAATGACCTATACCAAAAAGAAAACACTGCTTAAAACTCCAAAGGGTTACACTTTCAAAATCTTACAATTCAGCCTGCATTCCTTTTCCCTCAGTAACACTCCTTTTCTATTCAGAAGGCAGGACATGCAGCAGCCAAAACCAACTGCTGTGGTGAGAGCTTCTTTTTGGCCAGAGTGATTTTTATCCACACAAGGAAGATGCCTTTGAATCATTAATAAAAACTACTTCAAGAAAACCAACCTAAATTGTTTAAAGCACTTTATTAACAACAAAAACCACAATTTACCTCCAACGAAAAGTAATCCACTCCACTTTGGCCTCAGCCAGGTTCAGCAATATCCAGGAAAATTCTAGAAAAAGCTTTCTCTTGTCCATGTTCAGCATGACTTTAGGTCCTAAGTTCAATTCAATTCTACATACTAATCATCTCAATTACATTAGAACTTCTTATAAAATTCTTATTATGGATACAAGAACCCATATTCTAGGAAATACAGAACAGCTCAGATGGAAGAATGTTATTTTTCCACTGTGTTCATCATACTTGTTTCAATCCTCCTTTCCTTGCCTCCAAACACGCCCCCACAACACACACTGCATTATAGGTACCTAAAAGCCTACTGTATCTTGTAACACTCTATATAGTTTGGTTTCCTCCTCTCTGTTTTGTTCTAAACCAGAGTTCTTCCATATTCAACTAAATCTCCATTTCAAGTTATTTTTATGAAGCTCCAGCCAAGAAACAGCTAGGAAAGCAATATGATTTGTCCAAGTCTATATTTCACCCAGAGACAGGAGGATGTAACTTCATATCTTAAAGCAGAAGTTGCAAAGTAAAGCCTCAGGAACTACATTCAGCCAACAGATACTGTTTGGCCTGCAGTGTTTAAGAAGAACATTGTTGCCCATATTAAAAATCAGAGATTTCATATAAAAAGCTGGGTTCTCATGAAATACTGGAATATTTAGTCACATCAGGCCAGTATATCCACAAGGATTAACTGGAGTTCATTCATAACTGTCCACTTTATATGAGGTATGTGCTCTTTCAATCTCAGCATGTCAGGAGGTAGAAGCTGGCAGATCACCCAAGGTCAGAAGTTCAAGACCAGCTTGGCTGGTCAACATGTTGAAATACCATCTCTACTAAAAAAAAAAAAAAAAAAATTAGCTGGGCATGGTGGTAGGTGCCTGCAATCCCAGCTACTGAGGAGGCTGAGGAAGGAGAACTGCTTGAACCCGGGAGATGGAGGTTGCAGTGAGCCAAGACTGTGGCACTGCACTCTAGCCTGGCTGACAAAGCAAAACTCCATCTCCAAAAAAAAAAAAAAAAAAAAAAAAACAAAAAACACCATTTTGCCAGCCTGGGCAATAAAGCCAGACCCTACTTCCACCAAAAACAAATTTTTTTTTTAATTAGCCAGGCATAGTGATGGGCACCTGTAGTCTCAGCTACTTGGGCAGCTAAGACAGGAAGATCACTTGAGCCCAGGATATCAAGACTGCAGTGACCCATTATTGTGCCACTGCCCACTAGCCTGGGTGACAGAGTAACACCTTATTTCTTTAAATAAATAAATAAATAAAATTTTAAGGCTGGGCACAGTGGCACCTGTAATCCCAGCACTTTGGGAAGCCAAGGCAGGAGGTTAAGCCCAGGAGTTTGAGATCAACCTGGGCAATATAGTGAGATCCCATCTCCACAAAAAATAAAAAATTAGCCAGGCATGGTGGTGCGTGCCTGTAGTCCCAGCTACTCAGGAAGCTGAGGCGGGAGAATCACTTAAGCACAGGAGGACAAGGCTGCAGTGAGCCATAATGGCACCACAGAACTCCAGCCTGCGCAACAGAGTGAGATCCTGCCTCAAAAGGGGAAAAAAGAAAAAAAGAAAATCAACATTTTGCAACCATCCTAGAAATAACTGATTCAGAATATAATCATCAGTAGATGCTAAACTATTACGCATCTGTAAACTGCAAATGATACAAAAAATAAAAACTTTTTTAAAAGATTAGGCAAAACTTTAAAAAAGAATAGAATAATTAGTTTCAAAGTATCTCCTCACAACTTCATGTTAATTACCAAGGGAAAAATTATAACTTTCCAGATGAAGAACCACAGACACCATCTTAACCAAGTGAGCAGATTGGTATCACCAAAAATGGGACAAAATAACATCATATGGCTGCCTCCTATAACCACGAAAACTGACACTATGTGCCTCCTAACAGAGAGGCGAACAACAACATTTCTATGGTATTTCAGGCAAAAATTTATAATCTGAATCTAATCGTGAGAAAACATCAGGCAAAACCAAATTAAGGGACATTCTATAAAATAACTTGCTTGTACTCTTCAAAACGTCTATGTCATGAAAGACAAAGGCTGAGAAACTCACAACTAAAAGCAATGCATGATATTGCACTAGATCCTGAATAAGGAATCTTTTTTTTTTTTTTTTTTAGATGGAGTCTCACTCTGTTGCCCAGGCTGGACTGCAGTGGCTCAATCTTGGCTCACTGCAACCTCCGCCTCCCGGGTTCAAGCAATTCTCCTGCCTCGGCCTCCCGAGTAGCTGGGACTACAGGCACATGCCACCACGCCCAGCTAATTTTTGTATTTTCAGTAGAGACAGGGTGTCACCATGTTGGCCAGGATGATCTCGATTGCTTGACCTCGTGATCCACCCGCCTCAGCCTCCCAAAGTGCTGGGATTACAGGCTTGAGCCACTGCGCCCAGCACAGAAACTTTTAAAAATTATCATAACAGACATTATTGGGTACTAAAGAAACTTTAATATAGTATTGTATCAATGCTAGATTTTCCAAATTTGATCAAAGACAGTTACTTAAGAGAATGTTTTTATTCTTAGAAAATAAACATTTGAGAATTTAGGAATCTGCAATAACTCTCAATGGTTAATAACTCTCGATGTTCACACACAGAGAGAGACGGTAATAAAGGAAATGTGGCAAAATGTTAACAACTGGTGAATTTGCGATAGGGTATACAAGAGTCCTTTGAATACTCCTTGCAACTCTTCCATAAGCTAGAAAATATTTTAAAATAAAAAGTAAACAAAATTAAAACCTCTGATGGCTATGCATCTAACAGTAAAAGCCAAAGTCCTTACAATGGCCTACAAGATTCTATCCAATCTGGCCTCCTCTTAAGTCTCTAACACCATCACCTACTACACTCCTGCTCATTCACTCCACTC